>LT554489.1:182946-200998 GCA_900079185.1 Absidia glauca
ACAATATGAATTTCACCCTGTGTAAAATGTATGAATGAATGAATCCTGCTTTTTGACTTGCCTTCTTTGCCTTTGGAACTCTGTCTACACAAGAACGAGGTGTTCCTGGCATCCTCCAGCTCAAAAAATTAAAAAGCCGCCGAATTTTTCAAACGCTAAATGAAACGCATAGTGTATCCCACCTATTGATCCATCATATCTTACCCCATCACCTTGTCTCTAGTCTCTTATCCTAAACCATTAACTATTTATTGTCACCTATCCTATCCTATCGCTTTAATACCTTAGCGGTCTGCCCTATCAGGCACTAGTCAGGTCAAAAGATGCCAACACCATAGTTTAAACACCGCCAAGCGACGAGTAGACAAAAAAGTGGTTTGGACCCTTGACAACCCTTTTAGTTGCCTTGACAACCCTTTTGGTTCCCTTGAAAACCCTTTTGGTTCCCTTGATGACCCTTTTGGTTCCCTTGACAACCCTTTTGGTTCCATTAAAGACCCTTTTTGTTCCCTTAACGACGTGTCAGAGCTTGGCGCACCGGGTGATTTGTACCACTGCACACCAGAGTCTCTAAGATTACTGTAAAATCACCGGAGCTTATGCAAAAAAATAAAGCCATGGAGATGGGTTCAAGTAGGTTTTTTATTGACCGAATGAGACTATGCTAAAGCTACATGTCCTAGTGGATGGCAGTGAATACAGGGCTTGTCATGGAGTGACTAATCTAGTGTAATGAGCTAAAGAAAAGGGGGGGGGAGGAAAGCAGACCAGTGTTATCCAAAGTATCAGTAGTAGTAGGCGGTGGGAATGGGTCAAGGGACAGTGCACTTTATCGGTACAATGGCTAGAGAATCTACAATGGAATGGAGAGCACCTCAAAAAAAAAATTGCGAGGGTTTCCCCATGTTTTTTACATTTAAAAATTTTAAAAGAGCCTTTTTGGGCGACATGAAGCAGTGGTGGAGTCGTCATTAGCATCGTCGTCGTCTTTATCGTCGTCGTCATCGTTGTAGCCGAACTAGAGTCAAAAGAAAAAGGAACGATGCAAAAGGCAAAAAGGTAGTAATGGTAAGCAAAAGATGAACATGACGCGGGAAGGGAAGAATTACCGTTCGTTCGTTCGTTTGCTCGTTCGTTCGTTCGTTCGTTCGTTCGTTAGTTCGTTCGTTTTTCGTCGTGGAGTGAATAAAATGACAATGGAGGCAAAAAAGTGATGACGAGGGGAAGAAGGAGCAAAAATACAGGACGGGCACAAAAAACTTCTTTGTACCCAAAAGCGGAGTTTGAATATTTGGCAGACAGGGGGAATTTTCTGGAGGGGCTATGGTTTGTAATGTAAATGTAGACTTTGAAAAGCAGCGCATTAAAGTTAAAAGTGAGCTTTATTGATTGATATGATTGATACAGAGTAAAACTACGACTATTCTACCGGCCCAAGTGGGAGGAGGGGGTTCCATGACCAGAAGAATCTAGTGCAACGACAAGATATCACCAAAGTGTCAGTGATAGTGAGTGCAGGGAATACGCTAAGAGATGGTGTAATTTTGCAGTGTCAGCGGCTAGGGAATCTACTATGGACAAGGCGAGCGCCCGAAAAAAAACCACAAGGGTTTCCCCATGTTTTTTGCAATGGAAGCTTTAAAACAGCCTTAAAGGGCGGCACGAAGTTGTGGTCGAGTCGTCGTTATCTTCAATGTTATCGTCGTCATCGTCATAGCCGATCTAATATCGAAAAGAAAAAGAGACATTGTAAAAGACAAATAGTTAGTCATGGTGAGCAAAAGATGAGCAAGAAGGTGGGAAGGGGAGAGTTACCCTGCGTTCGTCGTTAAAGATCGTTCTATAGAGGTCGAGTCATTGGTAGTGTGATGCTAATGTCGATGGGAAAAGTAAAAGTGTCGGGGAGGCTAAGAAGAAGCAAAGAAAAGAAGTGGGGCGAGAATCAAATAGCTAACGCCACAAGCAGGTTACAACTCAAACTCCGAATGTCCATTTGCATAAAAAGTTTCGTACAAAAACGATGGGACCCATGCGAGTATGCTTTATTTCTAAGTTGAGAATGAGAGTTACAAAAAGTGATCAAAGAGTATAAAGAGTATGTAAAAGGAGAATCACTACACTATTGAGTATCCAACAGTTGTCCTTCTTTGGACGCAGATTGCATCAAAGCGTCGTATTCACCAGATTTTCGGCACATCTTATGGAAGGCAGAGTCCGGATCGTTGATCAAGTTATAAGGACTATGCAAATGAGAAAAGAAGGTTAGAATGAATGTTTCAGACACAGGAGGGCCGATTTAAAGTCTTACGTGTCGAATTCCACGATCTTGCCATGATGGAGAACAAGGATTCGGTCATATTCCACAACAGTCTAAGGAGAAAAAGTAAGAATGTGAGCAAACGAGATCAGTTGATGCAATCATCCACATGTTTTGATCTTACCAAGAGACGATGAGCAATACACAAGATTGTGCAGTCCGCAAACTCTGTGGAGATCGTCTTTTGAATCTTCTTATCGGTTTCAAAGTCGACACTAGCAGTAGCTTCGTCCATCAGTACAATACGGCTTCGTTTCAACAATGCACGAGCAAGACACAAAAGTTGGCGTTGACCTATCATAAACGAATCGTTAGTACTCTCTAACAACCCCAGTGCGAAGATGCTTACCTTGAGACAAGTTTTTGCCACCTTCTGATATACTGGTGTTCAGATCCTTGAAGACGTTCACATTCACGCCACCCGTTTCGGTTTCATCCACGGTTTCATCGTCAGCAGGCACCAAATGCACACGTCGGAGGGAGACGAAGATGTCATCATCACTGAATTGATCAAAGGGATCGAGGTTCGATCGAAGTGTGCCAGAGAACAACGTGGGATCTACACATGAAAAAGGTGATAAGTGAGTCATGTATCCAGTACAATCTTTTTAGTTGATGACTTACCTTGAGGAATGATGGTCAATCTGCTTCTTAAGTCCTCGGTGCCCAAATCACTGATATCAATGTTATCAATGACAATACCGCCTTTGGTTGCTTCGACAAATCTGAAGAAACTTAAAGCCAAGGTTGATTTGCCACTGCCCGTCGTTCCAACCACACCCACTTTTTCTTGAGGCTTGATCGAGAAGGAGAGATCATGGAGCACAGCAGGTAGTTCAGGAGCATAGCGCACTTCCAAGTCCTTGACATCAATTGCACCATGTTTGGGCCACTGGAAGAGAGAGAGAGAGAGAGAGAGAGAGAGAGTCAATGATAATGTTCCAACCTACACTTTTCATATACTTACGTCAGAGGGGGGTCGTAGTTGAGTAATAGCAGGCGCTTCTTGGTCCATTTCCATGAATTCCACCACACGTTCAACGGCATTAAAGCTCATTTCCAGATTGGTGTAGCGACGGATGGCCCAAAACATCTATAACAGTTTGCGTTAGTAAAGAGCATTTGTGTGGCTAGATGAGATTGAATAGGTTACCTGGTCACTGTAAAGAAGGATAAAGCTGAGACAGAACCCAGCCAGGGCAGAGTCCATTCGATCCAAATTCAGCAGAATGATAACGCTGGTGATGACATTGATAGCGGCACCCATGAAGGCGAAGCGGACGCTGACCCATCGGTTGACCAAGAATACATAGTAATAAGGGCGAGAGTTGGTATCCACACGAGTGATCATGTCTTGCAAAAAGCGGCGAGTGGCACCGTACGCACGAATGGTAGCAATCCCAACAAGTGTCTCCGAGAAGTGAGAGAACATGGGAGATCGGCTGACAGAATCCATGCGGCGGAGTTCCCGAGAGGTAGATACAAACATGATGCCGAGAGCAATGTTGGCGGCGGCGACCAAGATCATTGGGAATAAAAACACTGGCAGCACATAGGAGACGGTGATGATGCTGGAGAAGATGATGATCCATTGGATGATAAAGTTGATCAAGTCGTTTGGAATGGTGCTATCGATGGTTTCCACATCCTTGGCAAATCGGTTGAGAATACGGCCAATGGGTGTCGTGTCGAAGAAGCGAAGAGGTGCTCGGAGCACACGGCGAAGCAGTTCTTGGTAGAGAGTCTTGCTGGCACGGAGGACACCAAAGTACATAACGGCAAATCGAGAGGTAGAAACCACAATGTTGACAGAAGTGATCAATACATAGATACCAAGATAAAAGTTGAGAGTGGAGTTGTCGGTGCTGCCCATGATATGCATATTGTCGGAGGAGGCGGTTGCGGATGGGATACTGAGATATGAGTAGGTGCGTTGACTAGCCATGGGTGAGATGCTGGCAAACTGTTCGACGTCAGGGCTTTGAGTTTCATAAGAGCGTGCCCATTTCTTGACCCACCAGCTTTCTGTCACATCCAAACCACGTGCGCCAATAAGAACAGAAGCAAGCAAGATCCAATAGAATGGGTTCCCAACCATCTTCAGGTACATGCTGTACAGACGCAATTTGACCATACCAGTGGCACGGGCTATAGAAAAAAGTAGGTTCAATGTCAGTTCTTGTTACCATAACGACGGACTTGTTCATATAGATCACTTACTTTCTTCTTCCACTAGTACTCGAGGGGCTTTCTTGGTCGCGGCAGCAGCTGTGTCCACACCAGGAGCATCAGTAGGCGCTTCTTCAGCTTCTTCAATGGCTTCTTCTTCTTGTTCAGCGATGTCTTGATCCTTTTCTTCTTCCAGAATTGTGTTGAGTTCTCCGGAAAGACGAAGATCCGAGGGCGAGCCGACAAGATCCGTACGACCACTTCGGATATGGACAAGGTAAGAGGCTCCGTTAACGCAAAGTTTGACATGATGAGTGATAAGGACACGAGTACGATTCTTCATCAGGGGACCCAAAAGAGCATTGTCGTAGAGGTGTTTGGCGGTGTGAGCTAAAAAGGAAAAGAAAAAGTAAGTAATCAAAGTATTTGACATGGAGACGCTCTGTGTTTACCATCAACAGCACTGAGACAATCATCCATGAGGACGTTCTTGGCACGAGAATAGACAGCTCTGGCCAAGGACACACGAGCCTTTTGACCACCTGAGAGAGTAATCTAGACAGAAAGGAGAGAATAATGAGTACCAAGTATCAAGCTTTGTCAGTTTTGTCCTATTTCTTTCTTACCCCCTTTTCACCGATTTCAGTCATGTCACCATCTTCAAGAATACTGAGATCTTTGACCAAAGAACATGCTTCCAAAGTGTCTTGATACCGTTTTTCAACATAGGGTAAGCCAAAGAGAATGTTGTCACGGATGGAGGCGTTTTGTAGCCAGGCTGTCAAAAGAGAGGAAGGTAAGAATGCGGCGGAGATCATTACTGCTTTTACTTACCACTTTGTGCGACATAGGCAACAGCATGATTCAAGATCCAATCTTCTTCAGCAATTTCAGTCGAGTTTTGATAGTCATCAGTAACAGTATCGGCCACTTCAAATCGAGGACATGAGACTTGACCTTCCAGTAAGACAGCTTCACCGAGCAGCGACAAGAGCAGTAACGATTTGCCGGATCCAGTAGCACCACACACAAGACTGAGTTCGTTGTTAGGGAATTCCAGATTCAAGTCTTTCAAGACAAAGCTATCAGATTCGTCGGAGGGCGTCGCAGTTCCATCATCGGATTCACTAGTTGATTGAGCGGGAGAAGTTGATTTGGATGGAAGCTTGAAACCAACAGTGGCATCTTGGAATGAGAGTTTGACAGGTTCATTGGGATCAAGCTTTGGTGGAGGAGTGACTTCAGATTCATTCAAGTACTTGTCAATACGACGGATACTAGAGGGAAAAAAGAAGAAAAGTAAGTACATGGGTAGATTTCACTCCCCACCAATGGGACCTTTCACACTAACCTGATAATTGCTTGGTAGGCCTCGATCATCACTTCAGGCAAGACATTGAGAGCAAATCGAAGTTCGTTAAACACAGTGATGGAAGTAAACGCAATGGGAGCCGTCAGATCCTTTCCTTCCAGCTTGGTAAACGACCAGAAGGAGACCACAGTAACCAGAATGGGGGAGCTGTCATAAAAGGAAAGAGTGAGTGTCAATGCATGTGTTACACAGTGTTTTACACCCATAACCATACATACCCTTGCCACAAAAAGTTGAATCCAAGTTCAGCCAAGTAACCAGTTCGCAAATGCTTCAGTTCGATCTTTCTTGCTGCCATGACACGTTCTTCCCAGTTCTTTTCCCAGGCAAAGAATTTGATTTGGCGGATACCTTGCAGCACTTCATTCATCAAGCCCACACGCTTATCACGGGCCTCCATAAGTTTATCTTGAGACTTGGCAAACAGCTTAGCATTGTAGTGATTGGCAGGGAGAGTCACCACCATGACCAGAAGACCGAGGAAGCAAGACACACCGAGTAGTTTGTACAAGAAATAGATACCAATGGACAATTCAGTGGGAGCTTCCAAGACAGTGAACCACCAAGTACTGAATTCGCTGACACGGTTGGAATCAGTAGTCATCAAGTTGATTTGAGTACCAGTAGAGGAGCTGACATCTTCATCGTCACCGTCTTTTTCATCATCCTTCTTCTTCTTGTCGTCGTCGTCACCGTCCTTTGTTGTACCATCTTCACCGTCATCTTTCTTGTGGCCAGACGCTACTGCAGTATCTAAGCGGCGAAGGGACTTGCGGTAGATTTCAATGTTGAGCATTGCCTTGACTCGGACTTGGACAGAGGAGCCAGCTGTAAATGATAGATTCAAAGGGTTGGGTTAGTATGGTAAGATAGGATATTAGGATGTCTTCAGCACTTACCGAAATACCACAACTGAGCGACGACAATACCAATAAGAATGACAGAAGTACCAAGACCAGCGATGATTAAAGTGCCCCTGGTCATAGATTCATCACCTGCTTCACCAGAGCTGATATCTTGGATGAGGATCAGTAGTTGATTCATGAAGAAAGCCGGTGCATAATAGATGAAGGAGCAGGCAAAGGCCAGGACAATTTGAGCATGGATAGCACCTTTATTAGCGAGATAGACCCGATACAACAAGGATTCCTTTCGATGTTCACCAAAGATATAATAGAGGTTTCTGCCACGGAAGATGGGAGGCAAAGTAGGCAAATCATCATCAGTCAGCTTTTGTTTCTTGTAGGCAAACTTGATTAAAGGAGTGACCCAAGCGAAGGTAAGATAGCTCCAGATAGAGGCGACATCAATGGCAGTAACAGTCTTCCCATTGTCGTCAACAAAAGGAGCCCCCCGATCGGTAGTGGCGGCGGTATACACCATATCTGTCAAGAGCAAGAATTGTATCACCAAGGGAACAGAGTTGATCCAAGCCATGCCAGGGTCCGTGGTAAAGGCGATCCAAACATCATAGAGAGATCCAAACCAAGCAACAAAGTAAAGTGTACACAGGTGACCATTGAGCACAAAGCCCCATTGACTAGGGAAATGATAAGGGCGAGAGAGTAGGACGAGACAGGTAGCGTAGAGCCAAGTGATAAGAGTGAGAATGGCCCCCACGGTACCGTACACCGCTTGCTGATGGTTGTCGTTATTGTCGAGTCCTTGGACGTTGGCGTAGAGAGAGTAAATGGAGATCAGCGTCACAACAAAAGTGCCAAAGGTCAGGCGAGGTAACCGTTGCGTATCAGAGAAGGGCACCTTGGGATCTCGACTGTGATCATACTTCACCAATACTTGATCATTGCCACCTTCAAGCGGAAGTCGGATTTTGTGATAATGGCCACGTTGGATGGATAGCACCAAAGCACTACTACAGGTCGTCAGTGCCAATGTCGATGACAGCCAAAGCGGTATCGGTATCCCGGACATATAATATACAAAATGAGATAAAGTTGAGGGAAAGGGAAAGGGAAAGAAAGAAAAGAGGAAAGAGACGAAAAAAAAGTCAAGCTGATAAAGATTTCTAATTCAACAGCCGCAGTAAACTGGGCACGGCGAGTCCACCGAACATTATTGCACCATTCCCGCTCAGTGCATTGTTCAAACTCCGCAATGACTGACAACTTGTCAAAATTGTGTATTTTATCTCCGCCGCTTTTCTTCTTTCTTTACTCACAATGCACCGTATTTTAGACATTTGAAGGTGAAGATGTTTGTAACTATGCCTACTTGCTGACATATGGCTCACCATTTTAGAGTTCCCTCTCTTTCTCTCTCTCTCTCTCTCTCTAGATGTATCTCCCTCTCCCTCTGTCTGGCTCCCTTGCGCACCCCGACATTCTCAATCACTAGTTACTTTAGTTCGCCAGCATCTTCGTGGAATCATCGACATCCTTGTAGCATAGTTTGGCAGCATAAACTACTCTTCATTAGCACTACTTTAATCTCTTCCCCTCTTCATTTGCATCAAAATTAAGTGATGGCTTCGGAGCTACAACCTTGGATGTGACTTGGTCTAAGGTAAAATGATTGGAATGGGCTATTTTGTACATATTGGGTTTACTCCGCTCAACTGTTGTATTACAAATGCTTAGGCGACAAGATCAGGTGCACATGCATGGCAAACAATCCCACCCCCGAACGAGTGAAAATGTAGGTGTAGAAAAAGAGGGTGGAACATTCTCCTTTAGGGCTTGTGTAAGGTATCATCTCTAATCCTTTCTTTTTCGTACCTACAGCCACGATACATCTTCAAAACAGGTATCAGCAGGTCACACATTCGTTTAGAAAGTAGATCACTCGTGGCAGGTATGTAATTTGGACCCAGAGGTAAGTCAGTATAGACTGGGGAGGGGGACAACGCTCGACACTTAAGATTACTGAAGGCCTATCATCGATGACAACATCTTGGCTGATATAGACACCGACTACGCTCCATCAGATAAAGATCCAAAATAACAACTATTGACCTTTTTGTGTATCGGGGTTTTGATTGAATCAGGTGCTTCCTGCGCCATGAATGGTGTCTCGAATAGGTGTAACAATGCATAGTAACACACAATGGAAATACGCAAATCAAGGTTGCGGGTCATTCACCACCTTTATGCTTACGTAGACTTTGGAACTCTGAACTATGGCTTCGGCATTATGGGTATTGGGGCCTGCAGGTATTCGATCGCCAACAAACGATAGCTAGATTGTCCCTGACTTTTCGAAACACAGTTAGTTTGTAGCATTCCTTCCATACACCTTACTAGATTAGAATAGCACATCTATACAGTACCCTATTATCTACTTGAAATAAAACCAATTGTCGTTTATACTTGATCTGATGTGGGACTCATTACACTGATGCGCTAAACACAGACTAACATTTCAAACGCCGCTTCATGCAAACTCTGACATATGACAGGCTTCGTGATAGAGCCCAAACGAATGGAAAATAATGATGAGCGCCTTTATCAGACAGCTTGCACAATCGGTAGCACACTTAGTAAAGGTAACCTTGAATGGACTTTTTGATGATGGAACAAAGAGTAGCTGCGCCAGGGTCCTTTTCCCCGGACTCGCGGCTTGGGTCACTATTGGTCTCTAACAAGATTGCATGTAAAAATACTCATCAGATCTGCACTATCATAGGCCCTGGGACCTTCACCACAATAGGTCACATCTGGATGAGCCTAGCAGGATCCGAATAGTATGCATATGATCATATACCATAGCAGAATCAATCTGCCACAGGGAATCTCATTGCAATGCGCCGTTCAGATGCAAGGTCCGTTTTGAAATCTGAATAGACTTTTGCCGTTTCTCAGCCTTTTGGAAAAGTCCGCCAGAAAAGTCGCTCGAGACCAAAAAAAAATTATGCAAAACTTTTTTCCAAATGATCTTCACCTCGCCTCCAATCCTTCACCACCCATCTTCTAATCCTACCCTACCCTGCTAGAATCACCATCCCATACCAATCCTTACCTCAACTTCAATCACTACAGAACACACCCTACACCACCTCATTACTATCCCCCTGTACCCCTCATATCATCTTCATACTCCGACATACCCCCGCTTCGGAGCCCACATGTCTATCCAAACTTCAATCCACCATATCTCGCCCGGAAATGCACCTAGACCACTCATTTAACCCTTGAAACTTGCAGCTGGAGTTCAGATATAGACGAAGCCGGGTATGATGCGAGAAGATATGACATGGTTATGCATCAATGGCGACTTTTGATGGTGTGGTAGTGGCTAGAAGGGATAATACAGCGGAGTAAGGCTACTGTAGCAGAAGAAGAGTGAAAGTCATATGGAGAAGGAGCAAAGTATGTTTTATTGAGTAAATGAGACTATAGTTAAGCTATGTCTAAGTATAGAGGCAGGAATGACTTGCCATGGAGCAACTAATGTAGTGTAATGGCGTTGGGAATGGAGGAGGCGAGAGTAGACTAACGGTTTCAGAAGCATCAGTTATGATGGACACAGGGATCAGGCCAAAGGATAGTGCACTTCAGCAGTGTAATGGCTATGGCAATGGCTATGGAATCTACTATGGATGAGGTGAGTGCACGAAAAAAAAAAAAATTCAAGGGTTTCCCCCTGTTTTTCATATTTAAAAATTTTAAAACAGCCTTATTTTGTGATATAAAGCAGTGGGCGAGTCGTCATTGTCGTCATCGTTTTCGTTATCGTCGTCGCCATCGTCGTAGCCGATTTGAAGTCGATAAATAAATGTTGGTCATGGTAAGCTAAAAGATTAGCAAGGTGCTGAGCTGAAGGGAGAGTAATCGTTCGTTCGTTCGTTCGTTCGTTCGTTCGTTCGGATGGGGAGGAGGAGCATTGTAAATGACGATGGAAAAAAAAAGTGATGACGAGGGGAAGAAGAAGCAAAGAAAAAGGATTGGTGGGGAAAAGTCATACTTATAGGCATTTTCAATCTCCGCCGTACCTAGATTTAGGATTACAGAGGAGTAGCTCATCATTGACAACTCCTAAAACATCATTGATGTACTAGTTAGGAATGAATATAATAACATGTACATAATTTTAGAATCTATCTGCGCATATCAACAAAGTTTTATTGATGCAATGGGACTGAATGGCTATGGTAATAACTATGTTTCAAGCCGAAGTGGAGCAAATGTGTTAATGGCGATGAGGAGTAGGGGGAATGACTAATCTGCTGTAAAACCCAAGCAAATGGAGGTGTACAAAGACAAAAAAAGCTGTGGAAGAGTATCATTGATAGTAGCGGAAGGATAGGGGCAAAGAATGGTATACTTTTATTAGTAACTTCGACTATGAGATTCAACAATGGAAGGGGAGGGCACCTAAAAGAAATTGTGAGGGCTTCCCTATGTTTTTCGTAATCCCTTGCATTTTCACCCAGTCCTGGTGCAATAGAGTCTATATCCGTTGTCAATCCAATCGATCATCTAGGAAAAAAAGGAGCAATGATGCAACAGACAAATGTTAGTCATGGTAAGAGAAAGATGGACAAGATGTCGAAGAGAAAAGAGTTACCATGCGTTCGTAGTTTAAAGGTGCTGTATAGATGGCGGGTCGTTCATGCTGCGGTGCCCATGTTGATGGAAAGAAAAAAGTGATGGAGAAGCAAAGAAGAGGCGAAGGAAAGGATTGACGGAGAAAGTGATTATTCGTAGCCTGGAAATTGGTGGCGGAGTTCGAATATTTGGCTGGCATGGATAGTGAGTGGGAATTTTCTGGAGAGGCTATGATATGGTTTTTAGACATGTTGAATTTGTGACATATTTTATTGAGATCATGCAGGTAAAGGGGAGGTACAAGTGTAAGCTAAACTAAACATACCAGTAAGCCTGGACAGTCAAGCTTATTGGCGATGACGGCAATGACGATGGCGGCGTTGTCTAGGATGATGCTCAGGATGATTGGGGTTATCAGGTTGAGCACCAGTGGTAGTAGCAGCGAGGGGGGTGCCACAAAGTTCTTCATAGCGTATATTGTTTAGTTGTTTTCTTTTAAGTGGAATCAGAATATCATTTAGTTGCAGGTGGTGGTTGCGCCAAGCATAGAGGTAGTCTAAAGTGTTGACAAAGGAAGGGAGATCATCAAGATAGGTGGGGAGTATCAGCGTGGAGAGGTGGCGGGCAACGTAGACATCATCCAATGACTTGACAGCAAACATATACCCCAAATGTCCAGACCAGCCCATTGCCACTGGGAACACATGGTCAGCTTCTTCTGGGCGAATAGGGAGCTCCTTAAAATGAGACAAATGAGAGAGGATTTTCTTGTTCATCCTGATAGCATATGATTGTTCTTTACGGCCAGAGGATTTGCTGGGTTCCGATATCGTCCAAAAGCTGGAGGAGTATTCCATGGTCTTGCCCGCAATGATTCGTCGCCTGAGGCCAAAGTTCAAAGGGATGGTCAAATTTGTAATCCAGGGGGTCTCTTCTGTATCCACAATGTCCAACATAGTATCATCCACCATATCATCGAGGACATTCATAAATTTGCGGAAAGTCGGGAGGTCGGTTGCGTACGCGCTTGGCAAGAAAGTGGCATCAGAGTGGCAGTTTGCGAGGACGGTTTCCATGATGTCCAAGTGTTGAATGTTGTCTGTGTCTTCGGATTCTAAAGCGGAGAGCTTGGCCTTGGTGATTGCGATACGAAGCTGCTTCTTGTCGAGTTTGTTGTCCTCGTTGGTGCCTTCAGCTAACATATCATCGTAGAGTTTCTTCGAGGAAGCAGACATACCAGTACCCAAAGTAGGATCCACAGCGACAACCTTTTCCCACGAGCGTTTATCAAGATATCGTTTAAAGACAGCGGCCACCTCTGGGTTTACAAGATTGATAGTATGGTGGAGAGATATATATAGAGCTTGGCCTTCGGCACTGCTGACCGATATGGTGGAAGAAGAGAGTTTACCAGCCATGAGATCCAATTGCTGTCCAATAGTTTTTGGTTTGAAGTATTTGATTATACTGTTGAGATCTATCACCTCATCCTCTGACAGCCGTTGTTTGGAGACCTGCAACGGAAAGAGGACCAAGAAAGAATAAGTACATATACAACTATAGTCTTATCAAAAAGGTGCTTACCACTTTTTTTCCATAAGTACGCACGGCCCTACGGAATTCATCGGGAGATATGACACGGCGGGGTGTTGGCACAGGGTCTTCATGTATATTATTGGGGGCATTCGATCCATCAACTTCGTCAATGGTGCCTATTTGATACATCATGTCAGTACTAAGAAGGCCTATGCCCATGTACGATGTTTACTTACGCTTCAGGCTTTCCATGCTGCTAGAATAAGTATCTTCTTCGATTTTAATGGGTCGATGGTTACCAGGGCTGTCCATGAAAGGTCAGATGATAAGAGACTTTGGGAAGAGTACGCTGTCTATACTTCACAACACCAATGATAGCACTGTCACTAACCAAGAATAGGCATGCACGTTTAGAATGGGAGTGTAAAAAGACAATAGCAAACTTACAGACAATAGTGGACAATAAGGATAGTGTTGGAAAAGCAGAGAAGCAACGCGGAAAGAGAGAGGGGGGGAATGGAATTTAGACTATTTGAGCAAAATTGGTTTGCAACTCCGCCGCCTTTGAAGGATTTTGAGGGGAAGTTGGCGGGGTTTAAACGAAAGCTATAAGTTTCCACTTTTTCCACAAATCTTTTTTTGCTTCTTCTTCCCCTCGTCATTACTTTTTTTCCCTCTCATTTTTCCCTCGTCATTTACATTGCTCCTTCTACCCCTCCTCATCTTCATCCGAACGAACGAACGATTACTTCCCCTTCATCTCAGCACCTTGCTAATCTTTTAGTTTACCATGACCAACTTTTTATTTTCGACTTCAGAGCGGCTACGACAATGACGACGACGATAACGAAAACGATGACGACGATGACGACTCGCCCACTGCTTTATATCACAAGATAAGGCTGTTTTAAAATTTTTAAATATGAAAAACAGAGGGAAACCCTTGAATTTTTTTTTTTGTGCACTCACCTCATTCATGGTGGATTCCATAGCCATTGCACTGCTGAAGTGCACTATCCTTTGGCCTGATCCCTGTGTCCATCACAACTGATGCTTTTGAAACCGTTAGTCTACTCTCCCCTCCTCCATTCCCAACGCCATTACACTACATTAGTTGCTCCATGGCAAGTCACTCCTGCCCCTACACTTGAGACATATAGCTCAATTATAGTCTCATTCACTCAACAATAAAGCATATTTAGCTTCTTCTCCATATGACCTTTATTCTTCTCCTGCTACAGTGGTTTAATCCGCTTATTAACCTTTCTAGCCACCACCACACTATCAAAAGTCGTCATTAATGCATAACCATGTCATATCTTCTCGCATCATACCCGGCTCCGTCTAAATCTAAGCTCCAGCTGCAGGTTTCAAGGGTTCAATGAGTGGTCTAGGTGCATTTCCGGGCGAGATGTGTTGGATTGAAGTTTGGATATACTTGTGTCCCCTCCCAGTTTTGCCTGCATGATCTCAATGAAACATGTCACACTTCGCCCGATTAAAAAAGTCAACATGTCTGAAAAACCATAGCCTTTCCAGAAAATCCCCACTCATTATTCATGTCAGCCAAATATTCGGACGCCGCCACAAATTTCCAGGCTACAAATAACACTTTCTCCGTCAATCCTTTCCTTCGCCTTTTCTTTGCTTCTACATCACTTTTTTTTTTTCCATCAACATCGGCGTCCCACCACCAACGACTCGCCCTCTACACATTGCCTTTAAACGACGAACGCACGGTATCTCTCCTCTCTTCGGCATCTTGTCCATCTTTCTCTTACCATGGCTAACATTTGTCTGTTGCGTCATTACTCCTTTTTTTCTTATATGATCGATCGGGATGACAACAAATATAGCCTTTCTGGCACCAGGACTGGATTGACTTGTGGTTAGATTAGGGATTGGGGAAACCCTCGCAATTTTTTTTTTTAGGTGCACCCACTTTTGTGCAGTAGAATGTCCAGCCAAATACCTGTTGAAGAGCACCATCTCCTCACCCACTTCCATTGCCAGTCAACATTGCGACATTTGAACACTGTCGACTAGCGCTCTACTTGATCCTTATCTTTGTAAATGTAGCCGAATTAGAACATGTAGTCGAATTAGAATAGCTCTCAACTAAAGCTTGCTTGTAGATGTAGTTAGCATGAAGTGTATCATTTAATAAAGCTCGCTTATTGATGTTACCAGACCCTTTGGAATCTATGTGAAAGTCTATGCAGTGGCAACGAGCGGAGTTGCAAATTACCGGATAGACGGGGTTTGAATATCTCGATAGACATTCTTGGAGCTTGGCCCCAAATTATTTTCCCTTCCTTTCACTCCACCGTACGTAACTCAACCTATAGGGGTATTGTAATCAAAAGAAAAGAAGGATGTGTATGCATAGATGGATTGCACTGGATGTATCGACAAAATGGAGGATGGATGATTCAACTGGGATGATGGATGGATCACTTTTTTTTAGCATACGATTGACGAAGGATCAGCAACAGCACCCTCATCGGCACACCCATCCATCCATCCATCCATCCATCCTTCATTTACCCATCACCGACATATCCGATACAGCAACTATGCCTCGACTGGATGATATGAATAGCAGGATCATTTTAGGGATGGATGGATGGATATAGACCGCACGACCACCATCACTTCGCCAGTCTCCATTTCGAATTCACCATGCATACACATCCTTCATGACCAAGTGAAGCCAACTAGTTACTGACTTTTCTTCTTTTTTTTCTAGACAATATGGCTAGCAAGATTGTTAAGATTGCCGGTGCTAAGCCCGTCGATGAATTCGAAATCACCATTGGTCAAGCTGTCATTGATCTCGAAAACTCCGTACCTGAATTGAAGAAGGACTTGCGTCCCCTCAACATCACTGGTGCTAAGGAAGTAAGTATGCCACTGTGTGTGTGTGTATGTATCAGGCACTCAACCTGGTCACCTTTATTTCATTTTGACAGATTGAACTCGGTGCTGGTAAGAAGGCTATCGTCATCTTTGTGCCTGTTCCTCAACAAAAGGCCTTCCAAAAGGTCCAACAACGGTAAGAGAAAGCGCAAAAGTGGGGGTATAGGACGATAACTGATGGGTTTCTTTCCTCTAGTTTGACCCGTGAATTGGAAAAGAAGTTCTCCGACCGTCATGTTGTCTTTGTTGCCCAACGCCGTATCCTCAAGAAGCCCAGCCGTCACGAAAACCCCAAGCAACCCCGTCCTCGCTCTCGTACTTTGACTGCTGTCCATGATGCTGTCCTTGAAGATTTGGTCTACCCCACCGAAATCGTTGGTAAGCGTACCCGCGTCAAGGTCGATGGCTCCAAGACCATCAAGTGCTTCTTGGATACCAAGGATGCTACCTCTTTGGAATACAAGCTCGACACCTTCTCCTCTGTCTACCGCAAGTTGACTGGCAAGGATGTTGTCTTTGAATTCCCCGCCGCCGAAGTGTTTTAGACTGTGTATAGCTTGAATAAAAAGATCTCGTTATTGATGCTGTTAAAACATTCCCTAGCCTAGTAGACTTCTTTTGCCTTTTGAATAAATATGTATCTGCATTTGTTAAAAGTAGAAGCCAGTGTGTCATTGTTGTAGGGATATCGAACGTGCTCACCATAAATTTGAAATTCCGCCATTCATGCAAACATCATCGAAGGAAACTCCGCTTTTGATAGCTTGTACATCATCTGTCCTGGACGAATCGCACTGCTGAGGACGGCGTTGTGCCTAACATCATCATGAAGAGCTTAATTCAAAGCTTGCAAAGGATACTATCACCATGTTACAGAGTCACCCGTCACATTAGCGTCCTTCGCTTTTAGAATACCAACCTGGGAAGATCGTAGCCCACCCCATCAACAGGATTCCATAGTTACCACACTACATTGTTGAAAAGATGATCATAGCGCATTACTACTGTGTAGATACCTTGGGTGTTTCTTTGCTTTTCGTTTTTTTTTGCACTATACATCGAACAGTTAGGGATCGATTCCTTTTTCGGCAGATACAACGTTTTAATTTGTCGCTTTTTAGTGAGACCAAGTTGGCTTTTAGATAATTATAGGGAAAAAGAAGTAGCTGTCTCTGCGTCAGCAGAAATCATAGTGCTAAAAGATCGAAACGGGGTTTAAACGCCGCTCATGGGAGGGGTGGGGGTGGGGTAAGTGAAGGACATGCGGTGGTCATACACATAGACTGTGAAAGACTAGAATGTAAGGATCAAACTACAGGTTTTATTGATGGAATTAGTCTGAGAGACTGATAAGTATAAGCAAAATGTAACTATGGTAAGCGACAACTCTGATTGGGTAGTGTAGGGGAGAGTGCCATGACAAGACTAATCTAGTGTATTGACAATGGGAATGAAGAGACAAGAGATGCAATTGGCAGCGTCCAAAGTGGTCTGCTGAAGGGATGTCGCTAGTGCAGTGGCAATCGGTGCATTATCTAGAGAATCTACTATAGAAGAGTGAGTGCGCCTGAAAAAAAAAATAGCGAGGGTTTCCCATGTTTTTTACATTTGAAAAATTTTAAAACAGCCTTTATGGGAGACATGAAGCTGTGGTCGAGTTGTCATTAACATCGTCGTCGTCGTCGTTATCGTCGTCATCGTCGTAGCCGATCTATTTTCGAAAAAGAAGAGGAATAGTGTAAAAGGCAAATGTTAGTCATGGTAAGATGAACAAAATGCTGAGGAGGGGATGATTACCGTTCGTCGTCATCGCTGTCGTCGTTGTCGTCGTCGTCGTCGTCGTCGTTATCGTGGTTATCGTCTTATCGTCATCGTCGTGTCCATGTAAATGTTATGAAAATAAAAGTAATGAAAAAGGGAAGAAGGAGGAAGAAATAGACGAGACCAACTTTTGGATGATTTATAGATTTCGCACCACAGCGGAGTTTGAAACCCCGATTGGCACAATAACGGTCCTATTCAACAAAACAGTACAGACAGACCCCCAGTTTCTACATCGCTAGTAAAAGTAAATGTCAGTTTTTATTAACTACGTTCTCTCCCCATAGGATTTATGTGTTGGTGGGTAGAAGATAATATGAGTTGGGAGGGCGGAGGAAAACAAATTTAGTGAGTAGGAAGCGTGGAGGGATGTTTTTCTAAGAGTATATGAGGGGGAAGGGAGGAGGGGGGGGG
>LT554489.1:201259-215318 GCA_900079185.1 Absidia glauca
TTACCATGGTACCAATGAGAGCGACCATATCGGGGAGTAAGTGACCACGAGACATAAAGTCGGACCCTTGAAGATGGGCAAAGCCAGGAGCCTTGATCTTACATCTGTAAGGACGGTTAGAGCCATCAGAGACCAAGAAGACACCGAATTCACCCTTGGGAGCTTCGATGACGGTGTAAGTTTCGCCAGCGGGGACAGAGTAACCTTCGGAATAGAGTTTGAAGTGATGGATCAAAGCTTCCATGTTTTCCTTCATAGCGTGGCGAGGGGGAGGGGCGATCTTCCAGTCATCAACCTTGACGGGGCCTTCAGGGATATCATTGATACATTGGGAGATGATACGGAGGGATTGGCGCATTTCTTCAGTACGGCACAAGTATCTATCGTAGCAATCACCGTTTTGACCAACAGGGACATCGAATTCGACCTTGTCATAAGCATCATAAGGGTTGTTCTTGCGGATATCCCACTTGATACCAGAGCCACGGACGAGGACGCCAGAGAAACCCCAATCCATCGCTTCTTGTACAGTGACTACACCAATGTTTTCGGTACGCACCTTCCAGATACGGTTTCCAGACAACATTTCTTCCATTTCGTCGATACGATCACCATACTGTAAGGCCCATTCTTGGATATCGTCCAAAAGACCCATAGGGAGATCCAAAGCAACACCACCAGGGCGGACATAGGCGGAATGGAGACGAGCACCAGAGACACGTTCATAGAATTCCATGAGCTTTTCACGTTCTTCGAACATCCACAAGAAAGGAGTCAAGGCACCGACATCCATAGCGTGAGAAGTGACAGACATGATATGGTTCAAGATACGAGTGATTTCACCAAACAAGGTACGGATATATTGGGCACGTTCAGGGACTTGCACGTTCAATAGCTTTTCCACCGCCAAAGAGTAGGCTTGTTCGTTGGTCATCATGGAGACGTAGTCAAGACGATCAAAGTAAGGCAACGCTTGGAGGTAAGTCTTGTATTCAATGAGCTTTTCCGTACCACGATGGAGAAGACCAATGTGAGGATCAGCACGGACAATTTCTTCACCATTCAATTCGAGAATCAAACGCAACACACCGTGAGCAGCAGGATGTTGAGGACCAAAGTTGACAGTAAAGTTGCGAAGTTTGGTTTCTTCTTCACCTTCGAAAGCTATAAATCACATCAAACCATGTGGTGTAAACATCTTGTTAGATAGTGTTCGAAGATCTATAAAGAAAAAAAAAACAGGAGTAATAACTTACCACTACCAAAGCCTTTGTCTTCGGTGATGGTGGTGACAGCGCTGTTTTGTTGTTGTTGGTTGACGGCGGTGGCCATGGACCGCCACATGGGCTTGGTGTACATGGCAGTAGTCGACTTGAAGGGGCGAGCAGTGGCCATACGGCGTGTCCACAGTCTAGTGGCAGCAAAAGACATTGTAGTGATGAAAAAAAAAGAGAGTGGGGAGGGTGGAGAGGAAAGAAAAAGAAAAACAACACAAATTTTTTTGTTTTGCCTTACACCCCAAGGACAAATTTTGAAACCCCGCGCCGAGCTGGACAATTGCCCGCTCAAATAGCGTCACATACAAAATGCGTCAGCGCTCACTTTTTTTCTGTAGAGCGGAGCTGCAATTTGCAAATGTCGAATAGGGTTATCGATAACCCTATTCGACATTTCTTTTTCTCTTTCCTTTACTCCCATCCTCAAGTGAGCCTCATGTAAGTTTTGGTTAGCAGAATGTTCTCCATTGCTTACTTATTTCGCTTGATGTTGTGGGTCACTCTTCTGCCGTAAAGTAACAGCCTGTGTCCTGAGCTGTCATTGGTGTCCATAGCAACGCTGCCCTGAACTGTCAGTGGTCTCCATAGCAACGCTGCCCTGAGCTGTCAGTGGTCTCCATAGCAACGCTGCCCTGAACTGTCAGTCGTCTCCCTAGCAACGCTGCCATAAGCTGTCAGTGGACCCCGTTACAGCACTGCCATCACGACTAACCTTTTAAGCAGCCTGTCCCTGGATGCTATAAAAGTCTTTAGATTGTACCTTAGGTATCACCGAAAAGCTTGATGATTGGTAGCAGCATCATAACTGGAGACGACCTTGGGCAAACGAAATGGTCCAGCATGCGGATGAACGAACCTTTTAAACCCCCTGACTGGATGATAATGATGATCTTGGCCCACTGTGATCGTACTTCAAAAAGTGATTGGTCGATCAAGGATTAGAATAGCTCACCCTACTTGGCTCAACCATAGTGATAGATAAAAAATCTTGAAAAAAGCCTCCATTAGTCTATTTTTTATTGTGTGTGTTTTAAATAAAGGTACTCTGTCTAGTTTGCATTAAAGTCAGATGGTCCGTAAGGTCAAAGCTTCCCACAATTTGTCGTCTTATACTAGGTCATACAAGTCCCGATCTGCCCAGCGCCGTCGGCATGCAAATTGAGTACGCGTCCTATGTCAAATTCCAGTTGCCGATGAATTTTTCAAAAAGTTCGACTTCTGAGCCGAAAGCGATGCAATAGTAATGAATCAGGTTGTCCTAGCTACCCATTCTTCTTTGATCCTTCTCACAGATCGAAGAGGAGGGTCGGTGAATCGTATATTTGCAAATTCCAGTTAAAGCCAATGAAAATTAAGAGTTTGCCTCACTTGACAGGGAGTGTCATGCATTTTAAACTCCGATGACGGAGTTGAAAAAAGTCGATCAATTGAAATCAAGTGGACTTTATTTTTTAGTTTGCGTCTTTTCTTCTTCTTAAACATGAATCCTGCTGGTACAAACACGCTCTATGCTGATGCGTCCTTCATCGACAAGTACAAGCTAAGCATCGAACTGGATCGAACGAATGCACAAGATAATGTCTACTTTGCTGGTGATTGCATTCAAGGCAAGTAGAGCGGTTGTTGTGATCTGGATGGGCACTAATCTTGTTACAGGTAGAGTACGGATTCCTTATGCTCATACTTTGACCTCTACTTCTCGACTGGACATTCACCTTTCTTGTACTTTTCGGCCCCACGACAATACGATTAATACCACGGACGAAGGGCGATCTAGTACGACCAAACTCTTCAAGGTGCTTGTCTCGCCATGTCTCATGGTGGCTCCCAACAATGACTATGTGGCATTTTCCGTACCTATACCTACTGATATACCATCGACAATGAAGGACAGGGTAAGTTGGAAAGGGAAAGGTTGTAGTAAATGGTCCTGACTGACAAAGTATGGGATTGAATAGACACTGCCTGGTACGACAACTTACAAAATCAAGGCGATCCATGAAATGATCTCGCTGCCGCTCTCACTGTACCCCAAGGAATCGAAGGATGTTACTATTTTGGATCGAATCAATGTGAATGACGCTTCTTATCAATCTTCTCTATCGACGGCAAAGGACCTCAAGGCGGTGATACCCAAAGATGTAACGACAAAGAACAAGGCGGTGGGGAAATGGATTCATAGTGACTCGTCGAACCCGGTGCAGTGTCGTATGTCCATACCGTCGACATGCTTTGTAGAAGGTAAGTACAACAGTGATATGATATGGGAAGTTGACATTTCCCCTTTTGATTTTTAGGGCATAATATACCGATCACTTTGCATGTCCAACACATTGCGCCAGTAAAACAGATGGAAGGGATTCAAATACAGCTTGAACGGATCGTCAACTTTACCACGGCTACAGGCGAACGCTCAGTCGACACTCTCACTCTATCGGATACCATCTTACCATTGATCTGCGATGTGGACGATCACTCAGCTCAAGTGAACAGTCATATCACCATACCCACACCTACAGCACCCACGTTACAGTCCAGCTTCTCACCCATTCAGATCTCTTATCGTCTCAAGGCCACCGTCAACCTGGACATCAACAACTTATTAGACGAGACAGCTACACCTTCGAGGAAACGAGACATTGCCAAAGGGATGGTCAATTCGTGGGGGAAACGAATCGGGTGGGCGGTGGATGGCTCAGTTACTGGTATCTTACCCGACAGCATTGTAGAACTGGAACTACCGCTTACCATTGGCACAATTGTGGACAACAACGACTCGCCATCATTACCGACGACAATATCCAATGACAACAGCCAGATAAGTCTTCGATCCGCCTCCTCTGTATCTTTGCCCCCATGTCCACCGAAACTACCAGCACGACCTGCCTCTATATCAAGTCCATCAAGCTGTCCCCTTATCCAATCTTCTTTTACCGCCTCTCCTATCTGTGAAAAGGGAAATTGGACTGTAGCCATGGAATCAGGGCCACCACCGCCACCACCACCAGCTCCGACAACTCTTCACCAAACCAGATCCATCACTGATCCATACAGCCTGATCGATTACAACAGCAGTGCAACATTGGCTCATCCGCATCATCCATTACAACAACCCTCGGCTCCGAAATTGGACGAAATAGAAGACCCTGACATCAAAGGGGGTCGATCAAAATCTACACCTCCAGAAAAGCACCCTTTGTATCTTGGATCATAGTTTAGTTAGGATTTAGATTATTTTAGATCATCTTTAGGCGAAGAAAATAAAACTTTAATGTGGGGGAGAAGGGCCACCGTTTTGAAACTTCACCATTGGTCAGTTACCCATGATCGACAGTACCCAATCAAAGCAGATCCCCCTTTAGAACTTTTGCCCAGCCTAGTGTCTCAACCAAGCTCTGTCGGAGTTTAAAGGTATCCTGCACTATTTAGCCTCATTTCTCTTTTTTTTTATCCACTCTCTCTTCTTCCTCTTTCTTTTTACATTCTCCTTCGTTTTACTTCTTCTCCTTCTTCTATACAGTCATGTCATCAATACCAAGCCGGCTGGAATCTCAAGACTCACCTTCTGACGGCGACACAACCAATGACGATACACAAGCCTTACTTGCACCTCATGACGACGACTCTTCCTCTAATGGAGGTGCCGCCACACCTGGAATGTCTCGCTCGTTATCAGCCGAAAGCGTAGTCAGCACCCAATCCGCCCCTCCACCCTACGAACTCTATGCGCCTGCTCGAACAGTGGTAGGACGCATGTACAATTGGCTTCGCAAGATACCTCGGTTCGCCACACATCAAGCTATTTATTTACCGACGCTCCCCATCCGTCGTCAACGGTCGCAACGGCAGAACATTGGCAGCAGCACACTTCCTTACAATCATCAACCAATACCACGTGCGGCAGATTCGTTATCGTCGTCATCTATTGATTCGTTTGCGTCGTCAGCGTATCCCACGACGTGGTGCACACCTTACTTTTATCGGCTCAACAATGCTTTACCTCGGGTGGTGCTACCTCCTCCTTTGGGCCGGTTCCGTGGCTTGCTGGCGTTTGCATCGATCATGGCCCTCCAGCTGTGCTGTTTCTTACTGTTTTGTAGCATCTACTTTGCCCCTGCCGACCTTCCGGCCCCGGTGGTCCCCGACAAGGTGCTGATGGAGGCGGGGTCGACGGCACAGCTTCTCACTCTCAACATCTTCATGCGGCCCCCTGGCATCAAGAACAATTGGTCCGACTATAAAGACGATCGACTGGATTACATCATCCACCATATCCTTCCCCACTACGACATCATTGCCTTCCAGGAATCGTTTGCCTTTGCCACCCGCCGCAAGGACGAGCTGATCAAGCAGGCCAGGCTGAAGTATGGGTTTAATCATCATGTGGAATCTCCTCGCAAGTACCCGTGGGATATCTCCGTCGACGGTGGGTTGCTGGTCATATCGAAATTCAAGATCACTCAGGCTGATATCATACAGTATCCAAGAGGCACACATAGTGATTGGTAAGAGGATGGGAGGGAAGATAGACACTGTTAACTGACTGCTTGTTTGAACATTGTAGGTTGTCTCGTAAAGGGGCACTCCATGCATGCATCGAACTCAACCCGTCGCGGCACTTCCATCTCTACACCACACATACCCAAGCCTCCTACGACCTCAACAACGTGATCAACCTCGGCGATACGTATATCCGACTCGGCCAATTCGCCCAATTGCATGAATTCGTCCAAAGCACCACCACACAGGGCGACCCGATCATGATTCTCGGCGACTTGAATGTAGATGCTGCTGTCCACAAAGGCGGTAGGCTGACGGACCCTTCAGTGGAAAGCTCGATCCATTACACCATGATGACGAACGTCTTGACGGGCACAGGCGTGGATCCAAAGGACCTGGGGCTTTCTGGCGACGATGACAAGAGGGTGTTTGCGCATCCGTGGGTGCTGGACGATCTGGTGGATGTGGTCTATCGGCACTATGGCTATCACCCGGTGACGTTTGGCGATGTGGATGTCGTCGATGGCAATCGTGTGGTGCCGGGGGAAATCACCTTGACCGATCATGATCAACTGATGACGGTGCAAAGTATCGATCGAATCTACTGGGCGGCAAGGAACTCTACGTCAGTCACCTTGGGAAGCCCGCATGTGGAACCCTTCAAGGTCAAGGAAAATCAAGCCTTGTCTCAACAGGAACGGGATCGCTTGCTATTCACTCAAATCTCTGGTAAGTCAATTATATCACAAAAAAAAAAAAAGGTCTCGGGTCAAGATAAGCGTCCCCCCTTATTCACCTTGTCTTTTCTCAATGTAGATCATTATGGGATTAGTTGTAGGATTCATATAGCCTAGTCTTTTGTAACATGTAATTAAATAAATGTCGTTTTATGTCCTGAATCATCTGTTGCGCATCTACGATAGGGTGATTAAGGTTGACGGAGAAAATCAATGTGATCTTGGGGCTTCAGAGGGCAAAAAGAATCCTCCTTTTTCCCCGGCGGGGAGACTGAGCGGGCTGATATTCAAACCCCGCAACTTTAAAGTGGGGTTGCAGGACTATATATAAGTCCCGCCGTCTTTTTTTTCTCTCTCTCTCTCTCACTTTCTTTACTTTTACTTTTACTCAGCTCTCCTCTTTCAAATGACCCAACAACAAGAAGTAACCATTGTACGTTATGAAGTATGCGACATTCGGTTTCCTACCAGCAAGCACTTGGATGGGTCTGATGCTATGAACAAGGATCCTGACTACTCGGCGGCGTATATCATCTTTTACACCAATGACCCTACTTTGGAGGGCCATGGGATGACCTTTACCTGTGGCCGTGGCACCGAAGTCTGCTGTAGTGCTATTGAAGCGCTTGCCGTCAAGTTTATCAACACACCCCTCTCGACACTCACGGCCGACATGCGCAAGACACATCAGATCTGTACGGGCGACTCACAACTGCGTTGGATTGGGCCGGAAAAGGGTGCGATCCATTTGGCGACGGGGGCGGTGATCAATGCCATCTGGGATCTATGGGCCAAGCATGAAAAGAAGCCGGTGTGGAAACTGATTGTCGATATGACCCCTGAAGAATTCGTGGCCTGTGTGGACTTCAAGTACATCACCGATGCCCTGACCCCTCAAGAAGCACTAGAGATCCTCAAGGCGAACCAGGCGACAAAGGCGCAACGTGAAGTGGAAATGCGGGAGAATGGGTATCCTGCTTATACTACCTCGGCTGGATGGTTAGGTAAGGAAACAGTGATAGATAGGGACAAAAGCGGCCGACTGACTCATCACGGCTCTTTATTTTTTATGCATACAGGGTATAGTGATGACAAGGTACGCCGATTATGCCGAGAAGCCAAGGCCCAGGGCTTCACTTACTTCAAGCAAAAGGTGGGTGGTGACAAGGCCTCTGATATCCGCCGTGCTGCTCTGATCCGCGAAGAAATCGGTGCTGACGGGGTGCTGATGATGGACGCCAACCAGATCTGGGATGTGCAAGAAGCCATTGACTGGATGCAAGACCTTCTTCCCTTCAAGCCTCTGTTTATCGAAGAACCCACTTCCCCTGACGACGTGCTGGGCCATGCCACGATCCGCCAAGCCCTGCATCCACACACCAAAGTAGCTACCGGGGAACATATCCAGAACCGCATCATCTTCAAGCAACTCTTCCAAGCCAAGGCCATCGATTACTGCCAGATCGATTCCTGTCGTGTCGCTGGTGTCAATGAAATCATGGCGATCCTACTCATGGCGAAAAAGTTTGACATCCCTGTGGTGCCTCATGCCGGCGGCGTGGGCTTGTGTGAATACGTCCAGCATCTGTCCTTGATTGATTATATCTGCGTCTCTGCCACCATCGAAGACCGTGTCCTGGAATATGTCGATCATCTGCATGAACACTTTGAATACCCCGTCGTTATCAAGCATGGCTCGTATGTCGCTCCTTTGGATCCTGGTTACAGCATCACCATGAAACGACAATCCATCGATGACTACTCCTTCCCCAACGGCCGTATCCATAAAACCAATTAGATAGTATTAGTATCATCTTCTTCTTCTAAAAGTCAATAAAGAGGGTGGGTGCATAGTGTTGTTTGTTTATTTTTTAAGGCAGCAATGGGTCTAACTAGCTAACTACTGACTAACTACCGAGGCGCAAAAAGTGACATTTGACAGGTTGTTTGATTTACAGATTTTTATACAAGTCAGCATCCGATTCGTGCGTAAAGTGCCACCGCCAAATAGGCTTCGACGAGTCGGATTCCCGGTGCACCTTCTTATACAGCACGCCATCGCCTTGCAATGACGACAGGATGCGGTTCTTCAAGTGCGATTTAGACACAAGTTCTTGTTCGAATGTCGGAATGTGTGTTGATAATGATGTCGTGGTCATGGGGCCATGCTTGGCAATCAAGTGTTTTACGATGCGTCCTGCTGATGGCATTGGTGATGAGAAGAAGAGCAAAAGAAGAAAGGGTTGACAAAGCCACTACCCCCAGTTGGGAAAGTGAACTCGGGTTCAAACTCCGCCGATTTCTTTAAAACCAAAGATTTTCACCCCCGCTTTTTTTTTTCTTTCTTTGACACCTCTTCCACTTGTTTTTCTTTTCCAACCATGTTGTTGAAGCAATTCGTACGATCCTCTCTCCCTCACTTGAATACTGCGGCTCGTCGTCAATCAAGACGGCAATTGCGGAACTGGCAGCATACTTTGGTAAGTGATATAGAATCAGTGTCCTTCCCCTTCATGTACTGACAATGACCTTGTAGAACACTCCCATGGTCCAGCGTGTTGCACTGTCAGGTAGTGGTGTAGGACAAAAGCTACTATGGCAACAAGTAGCCAGCTACTCTACGGAAACACCTGCTGTAAGTCAAGATCCTTCGTCATTGTCGTGCAGCCATACTCATTCATTCTTATTTAGGAAGAAGACGAGGTGCTTACTGGCAAGGAAGAAGTCCATGAATTCAAAACGGAAACCAAGCGTTTGTTGAACATTGTAGCCAACTCTCTCTATTCTGAAAAAGAGGCAAGTGATGCAGGATGGGAAAGCGTAGGATCCATGGACTAACCTTTTGCCGTTCTTTTACAATCTAGATCTTTGTCAGGTAACCTACTCTCTTTCCTATGAGGGAAGCTTTTACAGGACGACTAACGAACAACATGTGTTTTTGTTATAGAGAACTCATTTCGAATGCGGCAGATGCACTTGAAAAGCTTCGCCACGCTCAGTCAATGGAACATATGGACGCCGACAAGCCCTTGGAAATTCGCATCTCACTCGACCAGGACAAGCGCCAATTCGTGATTCAAGATTCCGGGATCGGTATGACTTTGGAGGAACTGAACGAAAACTTGGGCACTATCGCTCGATCAGGATCAAAGAGCTTTTTGGAAAAGTTGGAAAAGGACGGTGGATCTGGCTCGCGTGAAAACATCATTGGTCAATTCGGTGTTGGATTCTACTCTACAGTAAGTTAAAAGGTGATTGAAGCGGTCAGGAATCTTAACTCTTCGTCTTTTCTCTTGTAGTTTATGGTGGGTGACCACATCAAGGTGTACACTCGATCTGCCAAACCTGGATCCAAAGGCTACTGCTGGACAACTGATGGTCAAGGATCTTACACTGTTGCCGAGGCCAAGAACGTCGCTGTTGGCACAAAAATCGTCATTGAACTCCGTGAAGATAGCAAATCTTACGCCTCTCAACTAGAAATCGACTCCATCATCAAAAAGTACTCAAAGTAAGTAAGCCCCAGCCATCGAAACACTGTCATCTCTGCAACGACTGATCTTTGTTTCACCATTGTAGCTTTGTTGGCTTCCCTATCTACCTGAACGGCACTGAGGTCAACACAGTCGAACCCTTATGGACCAAAAGCAAAGGTGAGGTGACTGAAGAGCAACACAAGAACTTTTATCGCTTCATCGCCAATGCCTGGGACGACCCTCAATACACCATGCATTTCAAAACCGACGCCCCTATATCCATCTCCTCCGTCCTCTACGTCCCCGAACGCCACATGGAAATGCTCGGTGAACGCCAAGAACCCGGTGTCTCTCTTTACTCTCGCAAAGTCTTGATCCAACCCAAATCAAAAGGCCTTCTCCCCGATTACCTCCGCTTCGTCAAGGGTGTCGTCGACTCTGAAGACATTCCCCTCAACGTCTCCCGTGAACTCCTCCAAGACAACATCCTTTCCCGCTTACGTATGGTCATGACTTCCCGTGTGCTCAAGTGGTTGGACGGCGAAGCCAAGAAGAATCCCAAGAAATACAATGACTTTTTCCTGGACTTTGGACAGTTTATCAAGGAAGGTGCCTGCACGGACGCCATGCACAAACGTGATATTGCAAAGTTGCTCCGCTTCGAAAGCTCCACCACCAAATCCGGCGATCTCACAAGCTTGGAGGACTACAATGGCCGCAAATTGGACAACCAGGAATCCATCTACTACCTCTTGACCCCCAAGCGCCGCTACGCCGAAGAATCGCCCTACACGGAAATGTTTAAGAAGAAGGGCGTGGAATTGCTCTACCTGTACGACACCGTGGATGAATTCGTGGTCAACCATCTCAGTGAATTCCAAGGCATCAAGCTCGTAGCCGCCGACTCCCCCGAAGCCGCTGCCGACCCCTTGCTGCAACAAGACCGCCCCTCTGCCGCCGAAGATGGTGGTGCCGCTCTCCTCAGTGAAGACGATGCAAAGGCGTTGGCGAAATGGATGGAAACCACCTTGGGCACTGACGCAGTCAAGCAAGTCGATGTGTCTCGTCGTTTGGACAAGTTCCCTGCCATTGGTAAGTACAACGTATTGCGTCTAGCAACATCACTCATATGTCTGTTCTTTCTAGTCTTGGAACACGAAAGCCCCGCCATGCGCAAGATGATGCAGATGATGCAAGGCTCGGCCAAGTTGGACGAAGCACCTCCCTCCCCTGCCCGCTTGGAAATCAACCCCGACCACTCTGTCATGCGTGGCCTGTATCAGATCCGTGAAACAAACCCCGAGTTGGCCAAGATGGTGGCCGAACAGGTAAACACACACTCTCTCTCTTTAATCCTACACAGACTCACATTGATTTTCTGTCACCAGGTGTATGATAATGCTCTATGTGCTGCCGGTGTTTTGGATGATCCCCGATCCATGATCTCTCGCTTGAACAGCTTGCTCGAAATCAGTGTCAACAAGTCCATTGAAGAAGGAAAGAAGGTTGCCGCTGCATGATTGCCCTCTAGAACCTAGTTTAGAAAATGATTGTCTGTATTTTATAGCCTGTAATAAACCCACCCGGCGGATTCTCCAACAAAACCTTCCTCACACACACTCTGTTGAAAGCTATAGCCTCATTGGGTGATTTGCAGCTCCCGTTGGAATTTAAACTCCGCTTTGGCCACAAAGGATCGCTTTTTCTGCGTATCCGTTTCTTTGTCTCTTCTTTGCTTCTTCATTACTTTTTTTAATTCCATCGACATTGAAACCGCACCACGAACGAATCACTTTCTAGACAGCGGCCTGGAACGACGACCGCTGGGTGACGTTCCTCCTTCTCACCATCATGTCCATCTTTGGCTTACCATGACTAACATTTGCCTTTTGCATCATTGCTCCTTTTTTTCTTAGTTGATCGCTAGGTATGGCGACGGATATAGCCTCTCTGGCAGCAGGACTGGATGGACATGTGGTTTGATTAGGGATTGCACTGACTTTTTTAATTTTAGATTCTGTCACCATTGTACTTCTAAAGAGCACAACTCATCTGCCCACTCCGCTTTTTTTTTGCTATTACTGACCCTTTTGGCACTGCTGGCCTTCTCTCGCCTTTTCCATTCCGTTGGTGACTACACTAGATTAGCCATTCCAAGTCCTGTACATTTCTCCCCCCACCTTACAAAGACTAGACATAGTCTCATTCACTCAATAAATAACTCACTTGAACAAAGCTACTCGTTTGCCTACTCTCCTTTGCCTTCTAACCATGTGTTCCTGAGCATCCTCCAGTTCGGAAAACCAAAAAAGTTGGCCGATTGTTCAAACCCCGCTTTTTGAAAAAATAAATGGCGTGGATCATACCCCATGAAAAAGGGGAATGCTACAGACAGAACCAACCCGTCAGGCACAGAAATGGTCTTACTCTTTTCATCGGGAATTGATCGGCAAGGCCCTCTCTTCTCCTGGTATCAGGTCCAACAAAAAGACACATATCAATTGTGGCTCATCAGCTCGTATGGCGGGTAACGTGTGTGCGAACGTGGATCGAATACGACGCCAAGGCCGATGGAACAATACAACGATAAACGGCGCATATCTCACCAACCTTCCAAGATAGTTAGTGCGATCAATGGCAGGCTTCCCCACATAGGGTCGATTCTTTTATCTTGCACGTGCCGCCCTTAACCCATCTACCAGTCTCTACAAGAAGTTGTTCTCGGCGATCGACGAATGACATGACCGACTGGCGGCGAAAGAACTCAGTCCTGAAAATCCTATCAAACATACCGTCGCTGAAAATGCATTTGTACAGGTGATCATGATGCTCAGGAAGACTTTTATACAAGACTCGGTGCTCACGATGGAACTCCGCCCCTGCCATCCCAATGGCAACGTTCGATCTTCTCTGATCCAGCCTATTTGTTATTCAAAAGGTAAGTTAACATCATAGCATCAGAATGTAGTAGCATGCTCGCTCTGATATGTTAGGGATCTGCTGCAAATTGAAGCTCAGGAACACGATTCTGCCCACACACTCCTCCATCAATGTGTGCCTATGCACTCTAGATTTCAAACCCCGATTGGCTTTAAGATTCTTTTTTTGGCCCGTCCTATTATTTTGCTCCTTCTTCCCCTCGTCATTACTTTTTTGCCTCCATTGTCATTCTCTTTACTCCACGACGTCACACGAACGAACGAACGAGCAAACGAACGAACGAACGGTAACTCTTTCCTTCTCACGTCGTGCTCATCTTTTGCTTACCATGACTAACTTTTTGCCTTTTGCATCGTTCCTCTTTCTATTGACACTAGATCGACTACGACGATGATGACGACAATAGGGACGACGACGATGCTAATGACGACTCCACCACTGCTTCATATCGCCCAAAAAGGCACTTTTAAAATTTTTAAATGTAAAAAACATGGGGAAACCCTCGCAAATTTTTTTTAGGTGCACTCCCATTCCATGATAGAATCTCGTAGTCCAAGTTACTAATAAAAGTATACCAATTTTTTGCCCATACCCTTCTGCTACTATCACTGATACTTTTACACAGCTTGGCCGTCTTCGTCCGTCTCCATTTGCTGGGTTTTTACAGTAGCTTAGTCCTTCTCATTACAACCCGTCGCCATTTTGCACATTAGCTTAACTACGGCCTCAGACATAGTCTGTACTATAGCCCATTAAACCCATTACATCAATAAAACCTACTTGAATTATCCTACGAGAGACCTTTCTCAAATCCATAACCATGACAATACCATGTACATTATAAAAACCAAATTACAGATGAGTAGCTCATCATTGACAACTCCTGAAACACCGTTGGTTTACAACTTGTAATGAAACTAATGACAAGTACTTGATCGTAAGGTCTATCTTCGCATACATACAGAGTTTTATTGGTACAATGGGATTAACGGGCTATGGTACAGACTATGTTTGAGGCCGGAGTTAAGCTAATGTGCAAAATGGCGACGGGTTGTAATGAGAAGGACTAAGCTACTGTAAAAACCCAGCAAATGGAGACGGACGAAGACGGCCAAGCTGTGTAAAAGTA
>LT554489.1:215860-228245 GCA_900079185.1 Absidia glauca
ACATGCCCAGCACCCCTTGAAAGTTCCATAGACAATATCAACCAATCCATCATTCTGTTTTATTCTATTTACCCCTGTTTACCTAAAAGAGTGCACCAGTCAGTCTTGCTTAAGCCACTTCCACCTTTTCTTGATCGCGGCCACCATCGTCGGGGTTAAACATCTTGTCGATTTGTTCCAAAGAGTAGCCTTTTGTTTCCGGCATGAAAAAGACCCCAATAAACAGCACCGTGCACGTGCCACCAAAAAAGTAGTAACCACCATAGATCGTATTGGCCATGAAGATCGGCATGACAAAGGTAAACAGAATACTGATCGCCCAGTTCAAGCCATACGCCAGCGCCAGCCCCTTTGCACGAGTACGTTGATTCAAGATTTCCGCCGGGTAGATATACGCCACAGGACCCCAGCTATACGCATAGGCCGCCTGGAAGATGAAGACGAGAGCAATCACACAGTTACGAGCATCGGTACTTGACAGGCCCACATTTCCCTCGTCATCCAACACCGTGTGGTAGCCTTGGAAGAGTCCGCCAGCAATATACATAGTCGCCGCCATCACGAACGCACCGGAGCCAAATACAAACTTGCGTCCCAATCGGTCAATGTAGGCCAGAGTCAGCATGGTGAAGATCAGAGCCACAATGTTGGACGCCCCACTAGCCACCAGAGAAATCCCGGTCTCGCCCATCCCGGCTTGTTGCATGATTTGTGGTGAGTAGTACGAGATCGCTGTCGTCCCAGTGAATGCTGCTCCGTTGCCTGCAAACAAGGCAAACAGTGTACGTCGAAGGTTGGTGTGGCGGAAGAGTTCGATGTACGTTCGGTTACCAAAGGCCTTTTCATGCTGGAGTTCCGAGTAGACGATGTTGAATTCGTTGATGACAGCAGGGTGATCTACATCCAGTTTATAGAGTTGACTGATCACTTGGCGGGCTTCGTCGAGGCGGCCCTTATCGATGAGCCAGCGGGGGGAGAAGGGTAAAAGATAGGCAAACGAGATGACCAAGCACAGGATGAGATGGATGAGGAAGGGGGCTCGCCAACACCAGTCATTGTCGAGGTAGCTTGTGCCAAATGTAATAAAGTAGCCCACGACGGTGCCGATGCTGCTGGTAGCACTGAAGAGCGTGATGAGCCGACCACGGATCGCAGGTGGTGCAATCTCGGCATGCTACAGGAAAGAAATGTGATGAGTCATGTATACAGCATTTCTCTTTCACCTTGGAACTTACATAAAGCGGGATCGCATTGGTGAGAAAGCCTTGTCCAAAGCCTACAAATAAACGGCCAACAAGCATCATGGCAAAATTGGTGCCAATCGTTTCAAACAAGCAGCCCAGCGCAAACACCCAGGTGCCAAGCAGAATGGTATATTTCCGGCTAATCATATCTACAATCCCGCCAAAAGAAGTAAGTATTAGACATTCCGAGGTCCTCTCCTATCGCCACTTACCACATAGGTTTCCAGAAAGCAGCCCGCCCAATGTCGCCGTCAGAAGCATCATGGCAACAAGCAATCCCGATCGATATGGACTTTCAGTCGCATTGCCCAAGAAACGATCATTGAATAGAGGCATGCCACCCATGATTCCACTAATCGCACCCATGTCGTAACCAACCGAGGCGCCACCCAGAGCCGCTAACACGCCGAAAAAGTAGACACCTTTATGAGTCTTGGGTAAGGATTCAACCGATGTACACGAGACATTGTCCTGAAAGGCGGGATTCTTGTCTTTAGTAACCTCCATGGTGGCTGTTGATAAAATAAGGAAAGAAAGAGAGAGGAAAAAAAAGTTCGAGTTCATTATATAGAGATCTTTTTTTCAAATCCAGCTCCACGGCCACCCGAGATGGTTGCACAAAGAATGGATCGGCCTTGATCCCTTACTGGCGGGCCTTACTTCAAAACCATCAAGCAGCTCCAGAGAACAAGTATCTTGCCTCAGAATAAGCGCAGTACAAGCATTGATGCAACCGTTTTTCATTAGTTGTCATCAAGCTTGATGAGAGCAGTGTGTTGTCCTGTCATTGCCCTGAGCTTGAAATGGCAGCCCCCCCCAACACAATCGTTATCCATCAATCACCATGCCAGAAAAGATCTTTCACTCATCCCAAGAAAAAGTTTCAAACAGGATCGACGATCGTGAGTCATTCAGGAGACGGAAGTTGAAAAATGCAAACTGGGGTACCTTTAAGAACTAATGGGTCCCTCTCGTTTTCTTGAAAACGAAAAAGTCCTTAGAGGACAGGCGTAGTTTCACCTCAAACGCATGATGTCTCATTTCCATAGCAATGTGACGTATATGGTCTCAATTAGATCCTATGCTAACTTTCCTTTGGATGACGGAATCCTGCAGCACACTAAGTTTAGCAATTCTGGATGAATGTTTCAAACTCCGATTTCTGGCTTAAAGACGGAATTCCTTTTCTCCCACACCTATTGCTTTGCTTCTTCTTTCCTTCTCCACCACTTTTTTTTTACATCGACAAGTCACCTTCAACGGCTCGACCTTTATAGACGATCTTTGACGACGACGAACGAACGAACGGTAAGACTCCCTTTCTCAGCACCCTGTTCATCTCTTGCTTACCATGACCAACCATTGACTTTTACATTATTCATCTTTCTTTCGACTTTAGATTCGCTACAACGATGACGACGATGATAACGATGACGACGATGTTGATGACGACTCTATCACTGCCTTAGATCATTTTTTAAGGCTGTTTTAAAATTTTTCAAATGTAAAAACATGGGGAAACCCTTGAATTTTTTTTTTTAGGTGCACTCTCCTTTCCATGATAGATTCCCTAGCCATTGGACCTCTGAAGTGCCCCATCCCTTGATTCATTCCTTGTACACACTACCACTGATACTTTTAGCACCGGTGACCAGTTCTCCCTTTCTTCATGGCGTGGCTCATTACACTAGATTAGTTATTCCATGGCCTGTCCAACATTAGCTTAACCATAGTCTCAGTCAGTCAATAAAACCTCCTTGAAACCATCTCCATGACTTCACTCGATTGAGCTTGTTCCAATCATCTTGCAAACCCTGCGCACCAAGTCCTGACCTACGCCCACGAGAGTTTGAAAAAAGGCGGGGGTTGAAATACAGTGGGCCTTTGAGCCTATTTGACTTTTTTAGAAACTTTACGATCTCCAAGTGTGAAATTTTGTGACGAGCTGCCTTATTTTTCAAAACCGGGACGGATACCCCACTTTCAAATTCCACATGGAGCATGATGAAATGTTTATTTATCGGATGGCGCCAAAATCGAAGAATACCTGTGTTGCATGCTTCTCTGACCGCTACACTAATCCCCAAAACAGTGACATATCCCAGTGGCCCCAAAGTCGGACATTCACCCTCCAGAAACCAACTTCTCTAGTATCATGCGGTAGATAAGAAGCATTGCGTTGCTCTTGCAAAATTTAAAGTAAGGTTTGTTATCTCTTTCACAAGCAAACCCATGTCCAATAAAAGGTGGCACTTTCGACGGGTGATAGTCCATGCTTTTTTCAAAAATCGGGGTTTGAAAAAAATCGGGAAGCTTTTGGTTTTCAAAACCGGAGGAATGCATGATGCGTGTGTCGATAGAGTTCAAAAGACAAATTAGTCATGGAGATGGTTTCAAGTAAGTTTTATTGTTTGAGTGAGACTAAAATTAACCTATATGAAGAGGAGAGACAGCAAAGGTGTGCACAGTGCTTGGGAATAACTAATCTAGTTTCATGGGCCGGGAGAATGAAGGAAGGGAGACGGCGAAGAAGTGCAGGACTTGGAATGACTAACCTAGTGTAATGAGCTACGGAATGAAGAAAGGGAGAGCGATTAGCAGAGCTAAAAGTATCAGTGGTTGTGAGCAAAGGGAATAGGCAAAGGAATATTGATGTTTTGCGCCCCAATGGCTAGAGAATCTACAATGGAAAAGTGAGTGCGCCTAAATTGATTTCGGGGATTTCCCCACTTTTTCGTAATCCGTTACGTCCAATCCCAGATCTAGCCGCATCTCCATCCAGTCCTAACGCTAGAGAGTCGATATCCGTTGTCATTACATTCAATCATCTAAGAAAAGAAGAAGCAATGATGCAAATGGCAAATGTTAGTCATGGTAAGCCAAAGATGGACATGATGGTGAGAAGGAGGAAGTTACCCTGCGCTCGTCGTTCCAGGTCGCTGTTTAGAAGGTGATTCGTTTGCGGTGCGGTGTCAATGTCGATGGAAATAAAAAAAAAATGATGAAGAAGCAAAGAAGAGACAAAGAAATGAATACACAGAAAAGTGGATCCTTTGTAACCAAACGGAGTTTAAAATCCTGTGGGGCTTCAAATCACCCAATGTGTTCAAGTCCTAACCTGCTTTCTACGGGATGTCAATCCAGGAAGTGGACGTATACAATACAATGTGAAGGATATTTATTTCAGATAGTCAAACAATGGATGATGCTAAAGAGTACAAATGCATAGAAGAGATAAACTGGGTGTAAATGAATGAATGATATACCAACGAAGACCGACTAAAGGATAAAATACAGCGCACGTCTCCACCAGGTAAGTTTTCGTTCCCCAGCATTGGCTTGTTGAATGTCGTATACAGAGACCCGGCCCGTTTCGAAATCAGCTTCATCCAGAGGGACCACTTTGGACTTCATATAGAGTTTGTGGCCAACATATAAGATAGGCGCAGGTATAAGTCCACAATAGTTTTGCATGAAGATACGGATGTCGAATTGTGGGGTGAATGCGTTATAACCTACGAGCCAGGAAGAAAAGTAAAAAGTATAGAAGGTGAGTAAAGGGTTTCCAGGAGATGTATATACATTTGCGTGTGTGTGATATTACCTTGACCAAGAATAATCAGAATACAGAGAATACAAGGGAAGAGATCACTGAAGGGGTACCAGGGGCTCAGGTACGGCAATTCCTTGAGATCACGACCTTGTTTGACATAGGCCCGTCTAAACCGAAGATGGACAAAGGAGATACCCCACCAGCTGATAAACCCGGCCACAGTAGTGATGGACAAAAACCATACAAACCCGACACTAGCACTGTAGATGCTGACGAAACAGGCAGCAAACCCGCAGATAGAAGAGACAAGCACCGCGATCCAAGGAGCACCGAAGCGATTGGTTTTGAGAAGGAAGGCAGGCGCATTCCCATCCTGGGCCAACCCAAGTAGCGTCCGGGCGGTGGTGTAGACGGCCGCATTGGCAGCAGATAGCACAGCAGTGAGCACAATGGCGTTGATGACATGAGCACCAGCTTTGATTCCAGCCAGTTCGAAGATCAATGTAAAAGCAGATGTGTTTGGACTACCGTCGCCGTTCGCCAACTGTTCATTGTCGTAAGGCATGCACATACCGATAAGGAAGATGGTGAAGACATAGAAGAAGAGGATCCGCCAGAATGTGTTGCTGATGGCCCGGGGAATAGCTTTGATAGGGTTTCGTGCTTCACCAGCAGTGATACCGACTACATTTCAAAATCATGAGTGAGACTGAGGATGATGATGATGATGATGATGCTATCCTATACGTACCAACTTCGGTTCCTTGGTAAGAGAAACCTGCAGAAAGCAAGACGCTAACTGTCCCAACACCTCCATTCGCAAAGGCTCCCGGAGCAATCCAGTACCTAAGAGTATCCAGGGGGAAGGATAAAAAAGCACAGTTGCCGATGATTAACATACATAGTTCACTGGTACCCTCTTGACTCCGACTTACCTGAAGCCTATAGGACCTTGACCTCCGACAGCACCAGTACTGACAAGAATGGCTAAGAAAAATCAGGAGAACGTAGACGCATTAGCACTCTTTTCTATTCGTTTGATTTGTCTGCATACCGATGATGATGAATACCAGTACAATGAGAATCTTGATCATGGAAATGTAGTATTCTAATTCCCCGTAAAGCCTTGATGAGACAAAGAGTGTTTAGTTTATATACGTGATCCTAGGTGTGGCATGCTTCCATTACTTACTTGACACTTAACAGATTGACGGCGATGATGATCACCATGAATATAGCAGACCAAGCAGCATCAGGAAGAATAGGGCCCCACCAATCGATGATAGTTGCAGCAGCAGACAATTCTATACACAGTAAAGTCGTTGCTTAGCAACGGCAATGTATGAATGTTGTCCGACTTACCTGTAGCAATCGTCACGCTCTATTAGACAAAAGAGGATGAGTCCACAATCCTACTACCACCTACATGTTCTCTACCATCTTTGATGGAAATTGCATAACAAAAACTTACATACTAATGGATCAAAGCAGAATGGTTTGATCATTGGGAGTGGATAGAGGCGGTATGAGTATAAAAGCACCGATCTACTAACAAAACTTACGTAAAACCTGTTATGTAGTTAGTATACAGACCCCCTTTTCTATGTCAAGTGTATGTGCTTACCAGTAGTTCCAACCTAAACTGAAGCCAAGCGATTTGTCGACAAAACGAGAAGCATAGTGGTTAAAGGAGCCAGTTACCTATAGTGATCGATATGGTCAGTATGGAGATCATCGTCTGCAAAGTTTTTTTTTTTTCTCCTTACAGGTATCAGGGATGCCATTTCCCCTAGGGCAGTCATGATGCAGTAGACCATAAACCCAACTATGTACAGAAGAATATCAGCATACCTATGAAAGCGAGCTTCCTTTCGTACGACAAAGCATGATACTATACTTACTAACTATGTAGGCAATCAAGGCACCTGCGGGGCCAGCCTAATTGAAGAAGCCAAGCCATTTTGTAATGAGTGATGATGACACATTTTAAGAGTCCGTTACCCCGCTCCTTTACACTTACCGTGGCAATGTTCATGCCCATGTTCAAGAACAGCCTATAGCCGATAAATGCAATGATCATATGAATCAGTCAGTCGTCTGTTGCATACCCCCTTGCTTGTTAATGAGGAACCTACCCTGTACTATAAATGAGAAGAGAAGATGATTGGGTAAGTAAAAAGAGTCGGCACTTGTAATTTGACCCAAGGGTTATAACCCCCAAGGTATCAGCATCGTATTCTTTACCCAATACAGCCACCAAGAGCGATCATTTGAATGTGTCTTGTTTTCAGTCCACGTTGAGTCCCATCTTGCATGTCCACATTGCTGCTACTAGCGTCGCCCGATTCCAAAGACCCAGGCTCCACCTTCATGTCGTGGTGGTGGCTTCGTCCGCTGATTTGACTACTGCTGTCATATTCGATTTTTTCGGATCCATAGTTGATTGTTGACCGTTGATCGTATCCCTTGTATGTCTTACGTTGGCCTTGTTCATTGAGGCCTCCGTCCATGTTGAAGTGCTGCAAGAGGGAGAGGGAGAGGGAGAGAGGGGTGGGAAGGAAGATGGGAAGAAAAAGGTAAAACCCTATCGGAATTCAACAAAATGTCAAAATATATAATCTTGTTAGATTCCAACGCCGCTTCATAAAACTTTTTTTATTGCCCAATGATTGACCTGTTTGATAAAAAGAGTGCACCCAAAAGAGGCAAAGGGAGTCATCGTCGTCGTAATGTGCTATCAACCGAGCTGCAGCGGGGCCAGGATTCTTTCTTGATTCGATTCCACCATGATGCCTCTGGGTAGCAGTTCCTCCATGATCATATGCACCTTTTCAAGCTGAAACACAATGTCCAACTCCGTCTACAAAAAGAGGAAATGTCAAAAAGTTGTAGTTGTGTGTGTGTGTGCCTTCACTTCAAGCAGATGAGTAGAGCTTACCACTTTATCAAAATAGGTATCCATTGTTTCTGCAAAACGTCATGACATTGCGCAAAAAGTCAGTCAACGCTTGTGTGTAACATGATGCCGCGGGACTTACCGACAAGGAGCTGTATCCATTCAAGTATGCCAAATTCGTTCTGGAGAAAGTAAAGATAAGATCAGTGGCTTCTTGCATTGACCACGAATGACTAGCTACTTACTTCTTCGTCAGTCGAGGAGTGGCCGACAATGATGTAAAGGGAAGCATATACACGGAATACTAACAAGAGAGATAGAGAGGTAAAGCACACCGTCAAGGGTGTTGTGTGAGTTAGTCAATCTCCGTTGTGTCAATCGATTGCTTTCCTACCAATGCTATACCCTTCAAAGTCGAAAAGTAAGCACTAGACATGTATTTATAACACAAAGGTTGTTAGTTATCTATAAGATTCAAGAAGAAAAGGCCTTACATGACGTTGAGGTCGAGTCACGCACTTTTTTGCAAGGTCATGTTCAAACTGCTGTAGATTGTTAGGAGGTAAGGAGGTATAGTATCTTGCAAATCGTGTTTGGCATTGTTTATTGACTATGAGGACAAAGGATATCATCTAACAATGCGAAAGCTAAGTCGTGAGAGAAGAAATGAAAAGAAGAGCGAAATCGTCAGCCGGTTCTTCTTTTGTTTTCCACCTCCGCCATTTTCCTTGGCGGGATTTAAAACCGAATTAATTTGGTTTTAAACCCCGACGATCTGATTTTTGAAACTTGACGATTTCCAGTTGTAAATGTTTGTGAAAGGTTGCCCTGTTTTTCAAAACCAGGATGGACAACCCATCTTCAAACCACACATACACCAAGTTGAAATGTATATCTATCGAAAGATATCAAAACTGAAGTATGCCTGTGTTCTATATGTCTGTGAACACTACGCCAAGTCCTAAAACAGCGACTGATTTCAATGACCTTAAAAGTGGCAATTCACCCATCAACGCTCAGCATCTTTTGTACCATTCGGTAGATACGAAGCACTGCTATCTTCATGTAAAATTTGGGGTAAGCTTTGTTATCTCTTTTACGAGAAAATCCGTGTCCAACAAAAAGCGACACTTTTCATGGGGGATGGTCCGCCATTTTTTTTTAAAAAAGCGACGTTTGAAAAATATGGCAACATTTTGGTTTTCTGGGCTGTAGCATGTCATGAACACATAGTACTTGTGTGGACAGATTTTCAAAGACAAACTAGCCAAGTCAAAAAGTGAGATTCGTTCATTCATACACTTGATACACTGTGGAAATCCCTCTTGTACAAAAAATCCGAGTCAAACCAGAGTAACAGCAACGAAATAACGGCTCCTTCGCTAACCTTTCACACTAGGAATCGAGACGGTAGTCATGGAAATGGTTTAAAAAAGTTTTATTGAGTGAATGAGACTATGTTTAGGCTATACAGGGGAAGAGGCTGCGAATATTGTACTGTACAGGACATGGTATGTCTAACCTAATGTATTGACCAAGAGAATGAAGGGGAGGAGAGCTAACCAGTAGCCATTGGCAGCAATCAAAAAGGACTAGGCAGACGAGTAGTGATGTTTAGCAGTGCAATGGCCACGCAAGCTACAATGGAAAGAAGAAGAGTGATGAAGAAGTAAAGAAGAAGCAATGAAAAGGATTTGGGGAAAAGTCAACCTTTGTAGCCAAAGCGGAGTGTGAATATTGGTGTACCCAAATTCAAATCAGACATGGTATGGAAAAGCATAAATGTTGTAGTGAGGTTTATTATGGTCAGCACTTTTGAGGGGGAGGAGAATTAGGTAAAGACAATGACAAGGGAGAGGTAGAGGAAGATGTGTGATTAATAGAAGAGGGGGAAAGGTCAGATTTGAATGAGGACGAGGAAGTAGAGCACGGGGACTGTGGGATCGGGGATGTGGAGGGTTTGATGATAGCCGAGTGTTGCAATCCAGTACCACTGTGTATAATGGCATTCTTGATATCCACGCCGAGGACGGGTGCCACCTTTTGTTGACAGATATTCTCCCACCAGTCTTCTAGGATGCGTTGAGCCAGTTTCTTGGAGCTTGATTCGACATTTCGATGCATGTACGGGGTGATAAGAGAGCATAGAATTTGATGGATTTCGGTCTTCTTATATGGCTTGTGACGAAGTTGCGTGTTGACAAGTAATGGCCTCAATATGCGTAGATAGGCATCACGAAGCTATATATAAAGAGAGCAAGAGGGAATCAGTACAGTACAGTAATGTACACCTTGGATGGGACTTACGGTTTCGGCCTCCCTATCATCACCAAGATCACATACTTCCCGTAGTATGACATCAACCAGGACATAAAGATCGTTTGTGTAAAAGTATTCGTATAGTTTAGGTTCGGTGAATATGCAGTATAGTAGTTTAAGAATGAGAAGTTGTACACAGGAATCGTCTATCATCATAAGGAGAAGGATAGTCAGCAAAAGAAGCAAAAGGCAGAAAGGGCACAAGGGGATATGGGTTGACTGTACCTGAGCGATTAAGCATAAAGATCATGTTCTCACCAAACGTAGTTGTTGAGCCAAGCCTATTGACCAATGCTTCGACCAATAGATTGGGTCTGTTTTGCGCCATCATGAATTGTTCGTTGAAGACCAATAAGAGTCGGATAATGTCGTAGTTGAATGATTCTTCAGTATCGAGGCGGGTGGATTCTACCAAGTCTAATAAAAAGTCTAGTTTGTTGATTGTTATGGCATCTAGTATACCGAAAATAGACAAAGGGATCGAGTTTAATTCATTTCCAATCTCAGTACAGCGTCTATTTATCACCACTTTCTTACCTAGATCCAGTCGGCGGAATTTGGCCACCTTTCCCATTTCAAAGCCTAGCGCAAGCGCCAGCCCACACATCACACGATCCACAGCAAAAGAATCCAATTCGTCGATGATCTTGCACAGCAATTGATTCCTTTTTCGTATCGTAGCTTCGGATACAACGTACTGCATCCATCGTGGGTCTTCTTTGCCAGCATAGAGTAGGAGGGTGTAAGCAATCAATAGGCCCGAAGCATCATGGCAGGTCAACGCATGAGACTGTACAATATGGCTGAGAATCACCGTGCTGTGTTCCAAGTAAAACGTCGAGTCGATCAGCTTGTAGGCAACCTGAGCCATCTGTGCTTGTGTTGTAATGAATTCCTCTATAAATAAACAAGAGTGTCAATGCATATGCTCTCCCATTCCACCCCCTGCCTACGTTCACCATTGCCTCCTTTCCCTACATTCATACTTACTTTGGAAACGGATCAAGAATTGTATATACTGGGTGACGACATGTTGGACATGCTGATCAGTTTCACACGATTGCTGTAACAGTTCACCTAGTTCTATTTCAAGCGACAGGTTAGAAGCTGTTCCACTCTGTATAACATCCACATCACACTGTACCTATATAGAAGCTTTCAATATCATCAAAGTAGTATTCAATAGCATTATAGTCCATAGAGTAAAGGGAGAATAGGGGCGAGGGAGTGGGGTATATATAGTGGTAGACTAAAAAAAGGAAGAGAAAGAAAGGAAAGAAAGAGAAAATTGTGTGACAGACGACTAGAAATACCTGAAATCCAGCGGAGTTTTAAAATGCGTGAGTCGTAAAAGTCGCCTGAGCTTCAAAAGGCCCGATAAAGCAGATCAAACATCCAAAAGTCATACTGCATATCATTTCGCCGAAACTTCTTGTGAAAGCCATTACTCGGATCAAACCATCATGCCTTGTTGAATTGCTTGACGTCAGGGCATAACCGCCTCTAAAATGAAGTTGATCTATGCATTCGATCTATTTTGTCGGAACTTGAAATCAAAGGTTGACGCCTATGCAACCAGAGGGCCAAAACAAGGGTCAATTGGATCAAGGATCAACCCAGTTGTATCCCCAATGTTATGGGCATGTGAGGAACTCACAGAGTGTCCTGCGTGATGGTAGATGTCGAAATACCAGCCAATCAAAAATCAGTTGGCGGCGGCATTTAAATATAAAGAGTTTCGTTACCTTTTTTGTTTCTTCGTCTCTCTTTTACTTCCCCCTTCCCCGCACGCACACACGCTACCTGTTTTGTGTCAATGAAGAGAGACAGTGACTTATCATTCCCATCCATTCAACTGTCTTCTTCCCTACCAACCCCTTCTAGAACACCTAACTACCCTATTGAGGGTGGGTCTTCAGAACTTCCTCTCACCAGCCTGGAGCCACCTCAACAACAAGTCTATTCGTCACAAACCATGACATCGCCACCTCTTATGCGTGATTCTTCTCAACTGTCTTCAACCTCTTCTGTGTATTATCCTCTCTTCAATGCTCCAATACCACCTGGATTAGAAACAATCAAGTATCCTACCGACCACCGACCACCGCAGCGACAATCCAAGCATAGCCATGAACGATCCGAGGTCGACTTGAGGGACCGTGGTGCACTTCTACAAAAGCGATCAATTTCAACTCAACAAGGCGACGAAAACCCTCTTGTATCAACACCACCTACAGATAATCGGCCTCTGTCAAGAAAGAAGAAACGCCCCAATACAACCACGGCAACCACAGTAACCACGGCAACCACAGTAACCACGGCAACCACAGTAACCACGGCAACCACAGTAACCACGGCAACCACAGTAACCAC
>LT554489.1:228415-252325 GCA_900079185.1 Absidia glauca
AACCACAGCAAACACAGCAACCACAGCAACCACAGCAACCACAGCAACCACAGCAACAAATATGTCTATATTGAATTCTGACCACTCTATACTGGTGTTGAAAAATATCGAGGATACTGCCTTTTTTGCGCCAAAGCCGGATGATCCAAACTTGGTTGATAGCCCGAACGCTGCCCTGCCTTCGCCAATGTCAGATCTCGGTTCAACGGATGGACACTGGACCTATGCGACCTGGAACGATCCTCACACAACAGCAACAGCAACGCCGTTGGATCATAGGCAAGGCCAGGATGGTGGTATGGATACTAATGGTTTTGCGTCCTCTTTACTAGAAACATACGATGATCTTCCTACCTGTATGCAAGACTACTTTATGTATCAGCTTTTACGACACTCACCCATGTCTTCTTTACGATTGGCTAACGATGTCATCACGGACGCTTTACGAACTGATTTAATCACCTGTCTTCCTCGGCAACTATCACAACAAGTACTTCTGTATCTGGATGCGCGATCCTTGTGTCATGCTTCTGGTGTATCTAGGCGGTGGAAACGGCTTATTCAAGATGACTCAGATCTTTGGCGATTCAAGATTGCAGAAGCAGGCTTCACTCTTACTGACACTGAAATCAAGCGATATGATATTGCCCCTGAACACCTTCACCAGCATCGCTCTCCTAGACCCGACTACTCACCATCATCACCATCATCACCATCACTATCCTCTTCCAGGTCATCTTCATCACCCTATCGATCATCCACCACATCACTTCGACGGACGTCCTGTGGATTCGTCACCTCCCCTAACCGGTATCAAATCAAAAGGGCCGGGGCTTTGAACTTGCTAGACATCGAATACCTGGATCAGCCTCTCATGGACGCCTCCCTGGCACACGCCTCGAACGACCCGACCCTCCATTATCGACATGCCCTCTCCGTACCTTGCTCTAGAAACAGCACAATGGACGACAACCCGACGACGCACCCATACCTGACGATCTACAAACAGCACCATATCATGCGCCAGAACTGGAGACACAACCGTGCCAAGCGCCATCAAATCAGGGATCACGGCAATACCATCACCTGCTTGCAATTCGACGACGATAAGATCATCACCGGCTTCGACGATGCCTCCATCAAAGTGCACGATATCCGAACAGGCAAGCTGCGACACATCATCCATGGTCATGAAGGTGCGGTACAGGCGCTTCAATATGTGGGGAATACGCTGGTGACAGGATCCAACGACCGAACGATCCGGATCTTTGACATTGAAAAGGGGATCTGCCTATTTATCTTCCGTGGCCATACAGCTACCGTGCGCTGCCTTCAGATTGTCATGCCCATCTTTGCCACCACCAACACCACCACCGACGACGACGACAGCCGGATCCAACCTTCTCAACCTCTCATTGTTAGTGGCTCTGGGGACGCAACCTTATGTGTGTGGAAACTGCCTTACCTACCTGATGGTGTCTCCCTGCCATCGCCGTCTTCTCCGCAACAAAAGGGGTCGCAACGCCACAAACGCAACCCATTCTTTATCCATACACTACTCGGGCACAGGGGCTTGATCGGGGCCTTGGCGACGCATGCAAACACTCTGGCTAGCGGCAGCTACGACCACACTGTGAAACTCTGGAATCTGGACTCGGGCGCTTTGAAACATACCCTGGCTGGTCACTCCTCTATGGTCCACTCCGTGGCGATCGATGGTCAACGACAGCGATGTATTAGTGGAAGCTCGGACTCTACTGTGCGTATATGGAATATGCTCGATGGTAGCTGCGAAAGGATACTCAGAGGTAAGAGAAGGTGGGGGGGGGAGAGGTGTATCTTTTTCGACCTTGTGGTTTTTTTGACAGCTCTCTTTTTTTTTTTTTTTTGTGTGTGTGGGGGACAGGGCACTCTATGTCGGTCGGTTTAGTAGGCGTATCTATCAATCACTTTGTCTCTGGTGGAGTCGATGGAACTTTAAGGGTGTGGACCGCGGATGATCTCGATGATTACAAGCATCTCCTCGTAAACCATGAACGGCAGATCACGTCTATGCAACACAATGACGACAAGATCATCTCTGGAGCTCGTGGCGTCTTGAAAATGTGGAATATCCAAACTGGTCAATTCTTGCATGATCTGATTGCCGACGTTGATATTATCTGGCGAGTGGCTTTTGATGAACGACGGTGCGTGGCGGCTGTAAAAGAGTAAGTCTACGATGCCTATGAACATGGCATGACAGGTGATCTCTCTCCCACTCTCTCACTAATTCATCTGTTATGTAGTGGCAATACAACAAGAATAGAAATATTGGACTATGGTGCTAATACTGAACAAGACTAGTATAGAATACCCATATTTTACTTTGTTGCCCTGATTCCCCTCTCCCTCATCTCATTACCCGCATTCTAACTCTTACAAGTCGTCCCAAACTCGGCCTTTATAGCGTATTTACTTGTCTTTGTATACAACTTGACCAATTTATAGAATGCTCATCCTTTGTTGAATAAAGTCTACTCATCTTGACATGTCTTTGGTTTCATGCAAATGTGTGAGATCTTGTAGCTATGATGAAAAAACAGGTTGGTTCCATGGGTTTTGGGGTTTCCAGGTGATGCCAGGTGCTGTATTACATTTCGTTAGCCATGTCCTAGGAAATCACTATAGTAAAGGGTTGAAAAGGGATGGCCATAGGGAAGGACGATTTAGGAAATGTGCACGGACCATATCGGAGTTTGATTTGGTTGCCATGGGAGCCGTGACAGTCGAGTTGACCACTTGTTTCCAGCGGGGGCACGGGGCGATTTTAAGTCCTCTACATACCTTTCCAGCCTACCCCCTCCCACATATAGCTTAAACATCGACATATTCGCTTGATAAAACTTACTTGAAATCATCTCTACATATGACCACTGTCTCGATGACTAGGGCCAAACATGAGCGAAGGAACCGCGATTATCCTGTTGTTGCTCAAATTAAGCTTGGGTTTTGTGTGCGATAAAGATATCACACTGTGTCAAATGTATGAATGAACGAATCTCACTTTGCTATATGACTACTTTGTCTTTTCAAACTCTGTCTACACAAGCACCATGTGTTCATCCAGTCCTGAAAACCAAAAAGCTGCCGACTTTTTTCAAACGCCGCTTTTTGAAAAAAGGATATGATAGGTCATCCTTCATGAAAAGTGGCACTTTTTGTGGAACATGGATTTTCCCAAAAACGAAATCACAAACCTTGCTTTAAATTTCACATGAAGAAAGTAGTGCTTCGTATCTACCTATGACTTTATAAGGGTGTTGGGTTTTGTGGATAAATGACCGACGTTGGGCCCACTCGAACCAGTCGCTATTTTGGGGCTTAATGTAGTGTTTACAGACACGTACGACGAAGTCATGCTTCAAGTTTGGTATTAGTCGATAGATATACATTCCATCTTGTCCCATGCGAAATTCGAGGATGCGTTATCCATCTCTGTTTTGAAAAATAGGCCAACTCATCACTAAAATTTACAACTGGGATCGATAAAACGTCTAAAAGTCAAATGTGCCTCAAAGGCCCGCCCGCCCAATTATTTCACTTCCCGCCTTTTTCAAACTCTCGTGTGCGTGCATGTGGGAGTTTCCTAGATGACTGGAACACATTCAAAAGAGTAAAGGAATGGGGATGGTTTCAAGTAGGTTTTTATTGACTGGGTGAGATTATGGTAAAGCTATGTACGACTTGCCATGGAATAACTAATCTAGTGTAATGAGCAATAGAATAAAGGAACGGAGAGCTGGCCACAGGTGCTAAAAGTATCAGCGGTGGTGAGCGCAATGAGTGGGCCAAGGGATGGGACACTTCAGAGATCCAATGGCTAGGGAATTATCATGGAAAGGAGAGTGCACCAAAAAAAAAAATTCAAGGGTTTCCCCATGTTTTTACATTAGAAAAATTTTAAAACAGCCTTAAAAGGCGATCTAAGGCAGTGGTCGAGTCGTCATCGTCATCGTCGTCATCGTTATCGTCGTCGTCATCGTCGTAGCGTGTCTAATGTCGAAAGAAAAAAACACATGAAGTAGACAATGTAGTCAAGATAAGCAAGTGATGAACAGGATGCTAAGAATGGGGTCTTACCGTTTGTTCGTCGTCGTTCGTCCTTTGTCGTAGTCGTTGCCGTTCGCAGTGTGATGCTAATGTCGATGGAGAGAAAAAAGTGATGAAGAAGCGAAGAGGACGATGGACGGGAAAAAAGTAAATCTTATATATGTTTTCATACCCCGCCCAGCTAACGTTTAGCCCTCGAATGAAGATGGCTCATTACTCGCTCAAGGTTCAACCTTTTGATGATCTAATGGCCGGACAATTTTATTTGCGAGATCTCAATGGACACTTTGTCTCTCATCGGGGTTTGACAGGTTTCCTTGTAAACGCTTGCACCAAGGAATGGAAATACCCGCCGTCCAGTAGTGATACCGTCTTGTCGAGATTGGTGCAATGATTAACTCACCCCTATGATTCCTAGATCTAGTCGCCTTGATGAAAAGATGGATGGATGGGAGGGTAAAAGTCGTACTTGAAGGTCCATGATATGTATTAGCCATGTTTCGTTCCCTTACTGGGTGTCATAGCTACAAAAAGTACCCCTTCCAATATCATGCCTTATCCTAATCCTTTCGTCCTCTCCTGTAATGTGAAGCCTCCCGAAGTGTTGTACTTCTTTTTGTTTCTGCTTCACCCCCCCTTTCTTTTATCCTGTCCGAAAATCAATCCTCACAAAACTTGACCCAGTCAGAGTGTACACATCGGAGTTTAAAACACGCCCCTTGGATTTTTGCATGAATTGAGGGACCCTGCATAAATCTTTCGATTAAGTTTGGAGTTTCTTCCTTATGTCCATGCGCATTGTTTTCTTTGCTCTTCACTACCGTTACTATCATCAGCATTATACGCCTTCCTCACCTACCGTCAACTCTCACTCAATACCAAAGATAACAAACGGTTATCAAAACATGCCCTTTGTCTTTCCCAGCTACAGTGTCCACGTCTTTGCAATACCTAAAAGCCCCCATATCTAACCCTAAAACCTCCATAGTATCCTTATTTTACTATTCTAAAGCATTAAATGTTAGAATGGCATGTGTTTTAGACGAAGTAACGGAGCGAAGGTCGAATTGTCTTTCTCCCTTCTTTTTCTTTATTCAGGTATCTACAAACTGTACATTTATAAAGGGCAGCTACTATTCTAGATCCATTGAGGTTTTTGTCGTCTCCGCCGCCGCCAACCTTCTTGCCCGACGATTAGGTTTTGCCTCGTCCATCTTCATGCTTTCTTGAGCCTTCTTATTTGACGTCCCTGTGGCGGTTGCTTCGTTGTTCTTGTGTTGTGTCTTCTTCGCTGGCAATCCATAATGCTGTTTTCGATTCCACACTTGTTTGCTGCCCCGTCCAAAGGATATCGTTGCTGGTATTTTCATCCGTGCAAAGCCAGCCGCCAACACATCCACGTCCATATCGGATGCCTCTGTTGGCAGAGCCGCATGATTGCTGTTGTCCTCCATGGTGTCCTCTTTTCCATCTTCCTTTGGTGTAGTACTAAGGCTGTGTTGTTGTTCAAGTCTTATCCGTCGTCTGTGATGTTGTTCCAGTCGTTGTTGACGTCGTTTAATGCTCATTGTACCGGTAACAACGATATCAAACGGAAAAAATTTGGGATAGCCATGCATGTCGATCAAATGGAGTCGTCGCATTTTGGGACTGATGAAGTGCTTGGTGCAGGTCTCTACGTAACATTCATACTAACAAAGGGTGAGATGTGTGCTAAACGTCGGTTGTTTTCTTCCAACTTACAATCTTGTCCCCACGATCTTTTCTGATCTGATTGAGTACATTGTGTTGTTCGTCCAAGTGGAGTGCCAGCCAGTGAGCTCCAGGGAACGATAGGTTACAGATCGAGCAAGTGTTGCGATGCAAAGCTTCATAGTGAGACTCGTAGGCGACCAGCGAAGGGAACGACACAGGATGACCATGACGTTGAATACAGGATGGTAGTTCACAAAAGATAGGTCGATCGTTATAGGTACTATTGCAAGGAGGTGTAAGGATACCAGATTGAATTGACGGGTTGGCTTACGTTGATAGAGTGCTAGCTTCTTCTCGAATCATGGAGGCGTCAAGTTGTGTCGATGCATCACGTTCCAGCCAGTATGCTCGAAGGGCAATGTTACCCTCCGTGAAGAATTCATCGTTGCAGTTAAATATACGTTTGGTAGGCGTGTAGATTGGCGATGTAAACATGAAAGAGAGGGAAAATACAATGAGAGAAGAAATGGTTTCATAAGACTTGGGGGCACCGTGTGATTTACAGCCCCGACCAAATTTCTAACTCCGATTTGGCTACAAATAATGACTTTTTCCTCACTCCATTTGTTTACTTCTTCTTTGCTTCTTCATACTTTTTTTTCAGCCGACATTGGCACCGCACCACGAACGACTGAACCTCTAAGCAACGACATTGAACGACGAATGTAGGGTAATCCTCTCCCTCTCACCGTCTGGCCATCTTTGGCTCCTCATGTCTAACATTTGCCTTTTGCATCAATGCTCCTTTATTTCTTAGTAGATCGGATGGCATGACAGCGGATATAGGCTCTCTGAAACCAGGACTGGACGGACATGTGGTTAGATTAGAGATTGGATGCAAGGGAGTATGAAAAACTTGGGGACTCACATTCTATAGTAGATGGTGTAGCCGATGCACTTTCAACAAACACTATTCCATTGCTCGCTCTCTTTGTACACCATCACTGACCCTTTTGGATTATCTGTCAAGCTCTCCCCTTCTTCATTCCGTAGCTCATTACACTAGGTTAGTCACTCCATGGCAAGTGCTGTATCTGTCTTCGTAGCCTCCCATTTAGAAATGTAGCTTATCCATATTCTCATCCAGCTAATAAAACCTAATTGAAACTATGCACATGATTCTTCTTTTTTGCATATACTCTTGTCATCTTGAAACTCTGATATATACCGATGCAAATCACCCTGTGCGCCAAGTTCTAACCAAAGAAAATGGGATTTTAATCCCAGTATGTCGGGGTTTGAAACCCAGCTGTAAAAAGATGGACCCTTTCTTTCACATGAATCATTTGCCCATCGACCACATCGAGAAAGATTCGTAAGCCGATAGTCTCGCAGCATCTATAAAGATAAAGTTTGTTCTTTTTCAAGTCTCAAAAGGCGCTATCTACCCAAGTACCACTCAACTGGGGCCTTGTACACATACCTGATTCGTCCACCCGCATGGTTTCTCTTTTCGCTTCAAGAGAGTCCCCGATGGATGAAAAGGGACTGAGGAGGACCCATGCTTCCAGATCATCTGTCATCCTTGGCAGCCCCCGACTCGATAAGAACCTTCATTCACAGTGATAATCGTCTTAAGCAAGTACACTATTGCATCCGAATAGTATCAAAGTTTGTCCTATTACCCTGATAACGCTTAGACCTTCTTCATATACAACATTCAATCGGCCTTGCAAGAAGATCCCTTTCCTTTTGGCACACAATAGCTTAAATCGCCGACTTAATTCATGCAGACGGAGTTGGAAGTTTAAAGGGGCAGTTTTTTTATAGGCAACTTTTTTTAGAATCAGCAACATCGACCCCCGTTTTCAATCCAGTAATGACAAATCACACAATAAGAATAAACAGAAGACATGAAGACAGGTTAATAGAGTTTATGTATAAAGATGAGACTATATGTAAAAGTATAACTATGTAGAAGAACGAAGGAGGGAAAGAGGGAGAAAAAAAGAGTACAAAACATCGACTAAGGTAATGGGGCTATTGTAGAATGCAATTAGATGATAATGGAGTTGAGGAAGAGGAGGAGGGTTGTATCAAGGAGGAGGACCGTTTGACAGTGTCTTGTTGCTTGTGAGAGAGAAGACCTAGGGCCATATGATGAGCGACAAAAGCGTGTGCCTTGATCCAAGCCTTGCCAATTTCAGAAGAGTATTCCTCTTGTAGACGCACCCGTAAAGCAGCATCGATGGCAGGACCCACTAATTGGAAGTGCTCTGGTTTCACCTTATAGGATTGATGCCGAGCCCCTAGTTCCCGTAGTTTCCTTGCCCACCATTCATGATCCATTTCACCGTCGTCCACGTCGCCGTTGTCGTCAGGCTTGTTGGTCTCCGATGTCGATGTATCCTTCCCTGATCGTTGCTGTTTCTGCTGTTCCCTTTTCCTGGCATTGATTTCCTTGATCGTATACAGCTTGGACGTTGGTCTTTTCGGTGTCGAGGTTGCTTGTTTGTTGGTTGCTATCATAGGGGCTCGTACAAGGAAGCTAATGATACCAGTCAGGACGCGGGCTTGCACAAGGACATTGTCGCCAAAGAGTGACCGAACTTGTGGATTCAGATCGAATAGAGCATCGTAGAAGGCCGATCCAAATGCCTGCACAGGGGATGTTGTTTTGCTATCGGTGATGTGTTGAAGATCGACGACTCGTTCCCAGCTGCAGCGTACAGTGTCGATATCTTGTTGTGTTGGCATCAAGGCTGGATCCAAATCGTACTTCCTTTCTGATAAGTGATAGGGGCTGGTTGGCTTTTCGTGTTCCGTAGCTTTGGTACCCATGGTAATGCCTAAAGTGGTAGGGGAGGTATATGACAGTCTATGTTAGAAGCGACAGCAATAGTGACAAAGCGTAGTCGAATGAGATAAGGGAGGGTATGCAAAAGAAAGAAAGAAAGAAAGAAAGAAGGGAAAAAGTCCAACCGCCGCCCAAGTTTTATGCTTTTTGGTTTGCAGCGAATAGCCAACTTCCATTTTGGTTGGCCCATAAAGTCCCACTGGAATCCTTTTAGCTCCAGAAGCTAAACATAAGTTCTAATTGCTTTATTAAGATGAAGGAATTATGCTGGCCAGACAGTCTAGTCAAGCCAGGAACGACGGTACGACACGTGAAGAGGCTGATGACGGACATTTTCAAACTCCGAACGGTACAATCGATTTTTGCTGGCGGGTCTTGTGTATTTATCAATTTCAGTCTCCCTTTTTTCTTTCCCTCTCTTTCTTTCACTTTCTTTTCTATCATCTCTCTTACTCTACTCAACTTCAACCAAGATGAACCCCGAATAGTAAGTGATGCTTAAAATAGCAAAAGATAACAACGAAACATAGCTGCTAGAATGTAGAAAAGAAAGAGTTGCATGGTCGTACGTGGTCATCTTGATTCTGGGTCACCTTGTCTAATGTCTCTCACTTTTATCATCTGTAGCGATTATCTCTTCAAGCTTCTTCTTATTGGTGACTCCGGTGTTGGAAAGTCCTGTCTTTTGCTCCGTTTTGCCGATGATACCTATACGGAAAGTTATATCTCCACCATTGGTGTCGATTTCGTAAGTAGTAGAGCCAAGGACTTGTACCGAATTGCCAAGATGATAACGGTTGATAACCAATTCCTTGTTCTGAATACTAATACAACCCCTTTGCTCTCCTCTACTTCAGAAAATCAGAACCATTGAACTTGAAGGCAAGACCGTCAAACTGCAAATCGTAAGTCAAGCATGAACAACACCATGAGCCAACAATAGCACCAACACCACCCAACAAAACCCATGCAACTTGTTGGGTTATCTAACAGCAGTAGAGCCTTCAAACACCCATCTCACTCCTTTTTGCTTTCTCATCACATAGTGGGATACTGCCGGCCAAGAAAGATTCCGTACCATCACCTCCTCCTACTACAGAGGCGCCCACGGAATTATTGTTGTTTACGATGTGACTGATCAAGATTCCTTCAACAATGTCAAGCAATGGCTCAGCGAAATCGAACGTTACGCCGCTGAAGGAGTGAACAAATTGTTAGTGGGTAACAAGAGCGACTTGGTTGACAAGAAGGTCGTTGATACTGAACAAGCCAAGGTAAGTTGACATGATAAGGATGAAATAGAGCCGATTCGACTGACTGGCATCTTTTGATAAGGAACTCGCTGGCTCATTGAGCATCCCCTTGTTGGAAACCTCTGCCAAGGACGCTACCAACGTTGAACAAGCTTTCTTGACCATGGCCAAGCAAATCAAGGATAGAATGGGATCCACTATGCAACAACAACAACCCAAGTCAACTGTCAAGGTAGGCCAAGGTGCTTCTGTCCAACCCAAGCAATCCGGTGGATGCTGTTAAGTCTTTTAGATTACATCATAGTCTAGTTTTTCTTTTCTTTTCCCCTCCCCCAACCCCCAACCTCCCTTCTTACTATTATTATATGCGCCCTGTCTCTAGTCTCTAGCTTTTTGACTTCTCTCTTTCGTCCTCCTTGCATTCTTATATTCCTTTGTTTGTCTGTCTCCTTCCCTTCTTCAATAGTAGTACAATAAAGAAGTGACTCGAATAAAACTAATCAATGATGATGCTGATGACGACGATCATATAATAAAATACATGTGGTACGGCACGTTGGACTTTGTGGGTTGTGATCAACATCATTTGCCACTCGGCTGCTCTTCAAAACTGCAGTAGCAAGCGCATGTGCTCCCCGTTGCTAAGCGACCGGTATCTCTCTACCCGATGCTATTGTATATCATGGCCCTCTGTTTACGTATACCAGGCTGAAAACGTCTTTCAAAGTGAAACTTCCCATTCCCGTTAAGGCCACCTTTCTTCTTACAGGTACTGTCTGGATCATGCCCCACTCTTAGCCTTTATTAAGATCTGTATTCATATACTTCCCCACACAAAGCGGGTCTTCAAATGACGATCCCCCTTTTATAGAGTCGATTCTTCTCTATCATCCTTTTTGCTTTACCTCATCTACTTTACACATAACATGGTTTACTCACCCTCGGTTAAACCCCTACTTTTATCTAAAGACAAGTCTACCAATCGTAACTTCCGATAGTTAATAAAACCATTCAACCCCCGCTTCTGCCTACAAAGCATCATTTTTTCCGAAAATCCTTCTGTTTGCGTCTTCTTTGCTTCTCTCTCACTCCCTGACTTCAGTCCCGGTTATATATGGGACTCAACTTGAAATGAAGATAAAACCACCTCTGCCCACACACTCCTCCAACAATGTGTGCCTGTGCACTCTAGATTTCAAACCCCGATTTGACTACAAGAATTTTTTCATGCCTGTCCTTCATTTTTGCTCCTTCTTCCCCTCGTCATTACTTTTTTGCCTCCATTGTCATTCTATTTACTCCACGACGTCAAACAAACTAACGAACGAGCAAACGAACGAACGAACGGTAACTCTCCTCTTCCCACGTCATGCTCATCTTTTGCTTACCGTTTACTAACTTTTTGCTCTATGCATCGTTCCTCTTTCTTTTGACACTAGATCGGCTACGACGATGACGACGGCAATAGGGACAACGACGATGCTAATGGCGACTCCACCACTGCTTCATGTCGCTCAAAAAGGCACTTTTAAAATTTTTAAATGTAAAAAACATGGGGAAACCCTCGCAATTTTTTTTTTGGAGCACTCCCATTCCATTGTAGAATCTCGTAGTCCAAGTTACCAATAAAAGTATACCAATTCTTTGCCCTTACCCTTCCGCTACTATCACTGATACTTTTACAAAGCTTAGCTGTCTTTGTGCACCTCCATTTGCTTGATTTTTACAGTAGCTTAGTCATTCTCATTACAGCCCGTCGCCATTTACACATTAGCTTAACTCCGGCCTCAAACATAGTCTGTACCATAGCCCATTAATCCCTATTGTACCAATAAAACTTTGTATGTATGCGAAGATAGTCCTTACGATCATGTACATGTCATTAGATTCATTACAGCTAGTAAACCATTGGTGTTGTAGGAGTTGTCAATGATGAGCTACTCATCTATAGTGTGGTCTTTGTAATGTACATGGTATTGTCGTGGTTATGGATTTGAGAAACGTCTTTAAGTAGAATGATTCAAGTAGGCTTTATTGATGGGATAGGACTATAGGGCTATGGTACAGGCTATGTTTGGGGCCGTAGTTAAGCTAATGTCTAATGTCAACAAGCTATTGTAGTGGGAATGACTAAACTGCTGTAAAAACCAGCAAATGGAGACGGACAAAGACGGCAAAGCTGTGCAAAAGTATCAGAGATAGTAGCGGAAGGGTATGGGCAAAGAATTGGTATACTTTTATTGGTAACTTGGACTACGAGATTCTACAATGGAATGGGAGTGCACCTAAAAAAAAATTGCGAAGGTTTCCCCATGTTTTTTACATTTGAAAATTTTAAAAAAAGCCTTTTCGGGCGACATGAAGCAGTGGTGGAGTCGTCATTAGCATCGTCGTCGTCCCTATTGCCGTCGTCATCGTCGTAGCTGATCTAGTGCCAAAAGAAAGAGGAACGATGCAAAAGGCAAAAAGGTAGTAATGGTAAGCAAAAGATGAACATGACGTGAGAAGAGGAGAATTACCGTCCGTTCGTTCGTTCGTGCGTTTGCTCATTCGTTCGTTCGTTTGACGTCGTGGAGTAGAGAGAATGACAATGGAGGCAAAAAAGTAAAGACGAGGGGAAGAAGGAGCAAAATAATAGGACGGGCAAAAAAATAATCTTATAGCCAATCGGGGTTTGAAATCTAAAGTGCATAGGCGCACATTGTTGGAGGAGTGTGTGGGCAGAATCATATTCCTGAGCTTCAATTGCAACAGATACCTAACATATCAGGGCGAGCATGCTACTACATTATCATGCTATGTTGTGGGCTTACCTTCTAAATGACAAATAGGCTGGATCAGAGAAGATCGAATGTTGCCAAATGGGATAGCAGGGGTGGAGCTCCATCACGAGCACCGAGTGTTGTATAAAAGTCTTCCTGAACATCATGATCACCTGTGCAAATGCATTTTCAGCGACGGTAGGTTATATAGGATCGCCAAGACTGAGTTCTTTCGCCGCCAGTCGGTCATGTCATTCGCCGATCGCCGGGAACAACTTCTTTCAGAGGCTGGTAGGTAGGTTAAGGGCGGCACGTACAATATAAAAGAATCGACCATCTGTGGGGAAGTCTGCCATCAATCGCACTAATTCCCTCGGAAGGTTGGTGAGATATGCGCCGTTTATCGTTGTGTTTTCCATCAACCTTTGCGTCGTATTTGATCCACATCCACACACGTTACCCGCCATAGGAGCTGATGAGACGCAATTGATATGTGTGTTTTTGTTGGAACTGATACCAGGAGAAGAGAGGGCCTTGCCGATCTATTCCCGATGAGAAAAGTAAGACCATTCCTGTGCCTGGCGGGGGCTGAAAATCAAAAAATCTGATCCATGTACTTGATGATGTGAAATTTAGACCTCTATTTCTTGAAAGAGTTGCTTATTTCTCGACCCGAGATGGACAACCCACCGTCAAATCTCACAGGCAACACAATGCAATGCATATCTCTCAACTGATACCTAGAAAGAAGCACTTTTGTGCTGTATGCGGTTGTGAACGCTACAAGAAACCCTCAAAAAGCGAGCAATTGGAGTGGTATCAAAAATGGCAAGTCATCCAAGGAAATCAAGCTTGCTGAATATCAGTTGATAGATAAAAAGCACTTCTCTGTCTATTTCAAATTTGAAGTTGTGTTGTCCACCCTGTTCACAAAAACAATGAGCTCCAAAAAGTGAGACTTTTTCTAAGGCTTGTCCTTTCTTCTTTTCCAAAATATCAATTTGCAAACGCCGCCATTTGAAAAGTTAAAAATTTTCCCCTAGCGGAGTTCGAAACATTTTGTCTTCCACAAAGACACCATCTTGCCTTCATAAGCCCCCATTTCACTCATGCCTACCACCTCATTTTCATTTGTATTTCATTGGTAAGAGTCATTTCAATTTCTTTTCAGAAACAAGAAATGTTAAACAAAAAATTTGGGTTAGCTCCATTTCTGTCCCGCAGCCACGGAAATCTTTAGTAAAAGGCGAAAGATTTATACGTGTATGATCACAAGACAGGAGCAACGAGGAAAAAAACTTGAACATTGGTCGAAAAAGTCGCTCTTTTATAGCTTTCAAATGCCCATTCCAACGAAACTCAGATGGGATGAATAGTCACATCGGAGAGATGCGTGTGCCACCATGACGTTGCCCCCCCCTGTTTGACTGATTCCACTGATAAGAGACCACAAGTGATAATCGATCAAAATCATCACTGTGACGATCGACCACAGATGAAAAGCAATACCAACATGTATCATTTCTATGTTGCAATAGTACCACTCAATATGGGGAGATAGCCACAAAGTCCTGGCTATCTGGTTGGATGGGGAGTTTCCATTTTTAGCCTTGTATCGGAGTTTGAAATAGGGGCTCTCCACGCCGTGATGGCATAAATGGCATTGACGAAGTGTGATCTCTACGATTCCTTTCCCTATCCGTTTCAGCCTATCCTTTTCACTTTCCAGCCAACCCGCTCTTCGCTTTGTTTGTTTTTTACAATCAATCATTCCATTTTAATCAACAAAGTTTGGTATAGCATGTAGATCAACAGGGGGGGGAATACGCTATCTAGTCTTTCTAAACGAATCTATACTAGCTTGAATCTATTTTACATGATAAGGCCGTTCCTTGGGCACCCAGAGATTGGCAAACCGGTCTTGACCCGAATTGTTGTTGTCCTTTACCAAAAGATCCCGCATTTCATTGACAAAGGGAGTGATATCTTCGATCGACACCACGCCATCATCACCCGTCCCTCGGGCCAATTTCGCAGCGGCTGTTCCTTTGAGTCCCAACTGTATTGCACGCCTTTTTGATCCCACCACACGTTCAGGCACCAGAGCACTCGGAGTGTATTGTGGGTCCCATTGCACGACCACACAACTCTTGTCCCTTGCCATTTCCCAGTCGTCCTTGGTTGCATAAGAAGATCGATGATGGCTGCTGATGACGGCGGTCTTTACCAATGTGTCGAAGAAGTCTCGGGTGAGTCGAATGGCCAGCGTCCTTGCTTGTCTTGCGTCCTTGGTGTTCCAACCACTGCGATATTGCATCCATAAAAAGCTTGGCTTGATCCATGTCATTCGGTCGGGCTTGTATTCAGGGGCGCCAAGGAAAGATTGGTGTTGTACAGCATAATCAGCAATGGCACTGGAGAAGGCTTGATATACCACTACTACATCCGTTCCATTACAGGTTTCTTGATGAGCAACAATGACTTGGGCACCATCGTCATGCATTTCACTGGTGTAAATGTGTTCCAAATGGTCTTCTGCCAGGTATGGTTCAAGAATGAGAGTTTGCGGTGGGTTCTCAACAGGTGCAGGAGTTGTAAATGTCATGTTGAATTGTTGATGGAAGAAAACGAGATCATTGCAGGCTGCGAGAGAGTTATATAGGGAAGAGAAGGGTGGGAATTGAGCTACGGCAAGATGGGTTTTAATCAACTCCGCTTCTGTGGCGGTGCTGGCTTTCCAAAATCTGACAGCTCCTGTGTATTTTTTTTGAGAACGGATATATCAAAACTGCGCCTTTCTTCAGCACATTGGTTTATTCATCGTGCGACTCAAAGTCTATACTCACCTCCTCATCCCTGGCATGAATGGGATCCTTGTGAATCGCCTTTCAGGCCATGAATATTTCAAACACCGACAACGGTGTTTGAAATATCTCGCCCACACCTACAATCAAAATAAAGTAGAAGGGGCGTTGTTTTCTCTTCTTCCCTCTTTCACTTCATTCAACAACCCGAACATTGATGTTTTCCCGATCACTATCCACGATACCAAGACGACTAACCAGCGTCATTCCAGCACGACGATTCTTATCCTCCAGCAATGCGATGTCTTCATCGGCCCCCGGATTCACGACCATTGATGCAGCAGAAGTCAAAAAGTTTAGCGACATTTCCGAACAGTGGTGGGACCCTCATGGCGAATTTGGAATGTTACAACTACTGAATCCTCCTCGGGTTGCCTATGTGCGTGATCGATTGACCACTGAAAAGACGGCCAAGCCATTTGAAGGCCTTCGAATGTTGGATATTGGGTGTGGCGGTGGATTGCTGTCAGAGGTAAGCGGACGAGCCGGCAGGATACCTCTTCTTTTACTGACCCTTCTTATGTAGTCACTGGTGCGATTAGGTGGGAACGTTGTAGGCGCTGATGCTTCTCCTGATAACATCAAAATGGCCAAACTTCATGCACAAAAGGATCCTGCGTTATGGCGGGGGCCGGGTCAACTGGACTATAGACATACGACAGCAGGTAAAGTAGAACGAATCCAGGGACATGTCTATCTTTTATTTACAAATGTGATCTTATTGTTTGTTTCCAGAGGATCTACTGGCGGCGAATGAACAATTCGATGTGGTGTTAGCAATGGAGATCATCGAACATGTCAACCAACCTTTGGACTTTTTGAAAACATGTGGACAGCTTACTCGACCTGGAGGATCCTTGTTTTTATCAACCATGTCGCGAACACCTATTGCCTATGGCTTGACTGTCTTCTTGGCTGAAAAGATGCTCGGGCTTGTACATGATGGAACACACGACTGGAGCAAATACATCAAGAGCTCGGAACTCAAGGATGCCGTCCGCTCATTTGGGGAAGACTGGGTAGTAGATGATATACGGGGGATTGCCTGGGATCCGATCTGTCGTCGATGGTCTGTCAGCAAACGAAATGGGGATGTGGGCATTGGCGGTATGGAATCTATGGAAGTCAACTATATCATGACCGCTAGAAGGCGCCAGCTGGTGGACGTAGTTTAGTACTGGTTATCTATACTTATACAAAATAAAGTGAAATGTGTTTATGTAACTAAAATGGTGCATAGTGTGTGTTTGGTGATGATTGTTTGGTTGTTACTATGATCGTCCATCTGGAGATATGCTTCCTATCATACCAATACAAACATATCTCCGCATGGAATGATGTATGGCAGTGTAGATGGTGTTTATAAAGAGCATTGAATGAGAATGGGATCAAGAGTATCCTTTTCCTACTTTCTTCTCAATCATATACAAAATGAAACCGTTCCTGATTGTGGTTGCTGCCCTGCTTTTCGACGTTGTCCGATCAGAAACTTTGTGTGACCCTGCAACAGCTATCTATTATCAAGATCACGTAAAGGACTATACCGAATTATTACAAGGGCTGATTGATGAAGCTAGTAAATCAAAGTAAGGGAATGGGTTGGGAGAGCATGCCATTGTATTTGGATCGACTAAGGGTTCTCTCTCTGCTCGTATGTAGCCAAAGCACATTATTTCTCAAGCCTGGAAGATTCGGACTCCGCGGTCATGCGCCTATCGTGCTAAAACCAGGGGTATCGTTGCTAGGCAACAAAAATGAGCCTACCATCTTCACAACATTGACCGACCCTCCTTCAAATGAGCCAGCAACCATTCAAGGTAAGTGATGCCGCACATCGTGGCATGGTCGGTACGTAGAATCACTTGCTCACCTTCCTATGAACGATCCTTTCCCTGTGGCACAGTGCCTGCTGCGAGTATAGGTTGGTCCATCAGCGGTATCATATTTGATAACGTCAACATCGATGTTCAACCACAGAACAATACTCGAATCGCAAAAGTTGAGAACAATGTGTTTCGGAATGGTGGTCGGGGCTCGATCATGTCCGCTTTTGGGACGAGCCTTCATATTGGTAACGAAACCCACTTGATCCCGTCAACATCATGCTCATATTTTGCGAATCAAATAGGCCACAACATATTCCTTCGTGATCAAGCTCATGCTGGCACAGAATTCATCCCAAAATACAACACAACGAGTAAGTGATTCCATGTTCAAACAAAACGAATCATGCAGTTGAGATTAAAATCATCCATGCATGTTCTTTAGATGCCGGGGTCGTCTTCGAGACTCAGAAGAATAGCGTCATTACGAACAACATATTTGGGTAAGGATCAGCATCATCATCTCTTTCAAACGGTATCGAAAAGGTCATTCATGCAAAAAGAGTAGATTGGATCTCCGACGTTTAGACGATTTGTCCCCTGTGGTGGCGTCGGCGTTTGAATCCACTTTTGGCAAGATCAGATATGCACAAGATTGTCTGAAACTCCAATGGGATGATCAACAAGGATTCATGGCTTCAGGGGTTCAGCTATACCATACGAATGGGATCACTATTCGAGAAAACATTATGGTAAGTTTGCATCAGGTCAGAGAAGAAGCTCTTTTTGTCTCAATCAAGGAGTTCTTTTTAGAATGCCACTTTTCCCGACACCATTCGCATTGCTCAAGATCATGCCATCAGTGTGGTAGGAAGCAACCAGACGTACATTATGCAAAACTTTATTGCTGGATGGCAGCTGGGTGATTTCGGGGGTGCCATACGATTTACATCTGCAGTAAGTACAAACACTGTGTAAATGCTTATGGTCGCACACATTAATTTTTTCTCCTTAGGTGGATGCCTATGTAGCATCAAACTACCTAGCCAACACAGCGGTAATGATGTTTGTTGCCAATCATGCCGACTTTATGCAAGTCGATAACTTGGTCCTGTACAACAATTTCATTTACCGCTTCCTCGACCACACTTTTGGTCCTGCTGACAATCAATTGGGCGGCTGGTTGTATGAAGGCATCACCTTTTACGACTTTTGGACCGCACGCTTGAATTACACCGCCAAATCACCCATATGGAACTCGAGCGTCCCGATTTCCCCCTTTGCTCATGGGATCGTCATCACCAACAACAAGTTTGGAGCGGCCGGCGATCTTGACCCCAATGTGATCAGCATGGGTAACCTCGACCCAAAGCAGTCCTTAGTGGATCGGAACAATTGCTATGTCACCCCGCCTTTGGTACCTGAATCACAGTCCAACAAGGTACCTTTGCTTTGGCGCCAGTCTTACAAGGACGGGGTCACTGCACGTTTCGGTAGCAGAATTCCCAAGGTAAGCTAGTCGCTTGTAGATACACACTATGTACTCATATTGTCTTTTTCCTGCAGTTGATCAAGCATCGAGTCACTCGTAAGCTCGTGGAAAAAGTGCCTGATGAGTTACGCCAGCTTCCGTTCCCTGATTACTGGAAGGCTTTCACCCTACGAAATGGCACCGTTCCCATGATCTCTCCCACTTTGAGCTGTTTCCGATAACACAACCGCATTGGTTTAGTGCTTACTTGAACATCAAAATAAATATAAAGGCATTCATGCATGAGATCACACGGAGTTTGAAAAACGAAATAGAGTTTGGATGCTCATTTGCATCTCGGGTTGACTTTCTCAGACCACATGTTTACAAATAGTACACATTCAGATCACTTTTACCCTCATAGGAAGATTTTTGTAATGGAGGCCGTTGGTAATGTAGAAAGCATTTTCAGTAAGGATCAGCTTGGTTTCGCTCGACAGGAACAAAAGGTGAGATTGGTCATTTGATGAGAATGTTCTATGCGCCGTTGGATGCAGTGAGACCTGCTGACATTGCACTATGCATTAGAAAAAGCTGCAATGGCCAAGTGATCCGGTTATCCATAGCAACCGTCAGATTCTACTGTCAAACACCCACGTGTGTCCAAATGTCATATTGAAACTCCGATCATTTCAAGCATTCCAGTCGAGGCAAAGATGGAGCACATAAAAGTAAGTAAGCCCTGTTCAGTTGATATGGTGCAATCGAATAAGAGTTTCTAAAATCACTGGTACTTATGCAAAAGAACAAAGTCATGGTGATGGGTTAAAGTAGGTTTTTATTGACTATGCTTAAGCTACATGTCCTAGTGGATGGCAGTGAGTACAGGGCTTGTAATGGAGTAACTAATCTAGTGTATTGAGCTAAGGAAAAGAGCGGAGAAAAACAGACCAGTGTTATTTGAAGTATCAGTAATAGTAGGCGCTGCGAAAGGGTCAAGAGATAGTGCACTTTATCGGCCAATGGCTAGGGAATCTACAAAGGACAGGATGAGTGCAGAAGAAAAAAAAATTCAAGGGTTTCCCCATGTTTTTTACATTTGAAAATTTTAAAAAGGGCCTTTTTGGGCGACATGAAGCAGTGGTGGAGTCGGCATTAGCATCGTCGTCGTCTCTATCGTCGTCGTCATCGTTGTAGCCGATCTAGTGTCAAAAGAATGAGGAATGATGCAAAAGGCAAAAAAGTTAGTAATGGTAAACAAAAGATGAACTTGACGTGAGAAGGGGAGAGTTACCGTTCGTTCGTTCGTTTACTCGTTCGTTCGTTCGTTCGTTCGTTTGTCGTTGTGGAGTAAAAAAAGAATGACAATGTGGAGGCAAAAAAGTGATGACGAGGGGAAGAAGGAGCAAAAATGAAGGGTGGGCAAAAAAAGTTCTTACAAAGGCGCAAATGTCGGAGGTTGAAAAATTGTAAAATTTCTGAAACTTGTCAACTTCCAGTTCGACTTTTTTTGGAAAGAGTGGCCTCATTTATCGATACTGTGATGGACAACCCCACCTCAATTTTACATGGAGCAAGGTACAATCTATACCTAACGAATAGTTATATGAAAACCCCATTCTCACATTGTATACGTCTGTTACTGCTGCACAAAGTACCAAAATAGCGACTGATTAAATTACCGTCAGAGACAGCAATTTGGCCAAGGAAATCCAGCATTCTTAACATTGCTCAAGAAATAGGAACCGCACCTTTCGTCATGCAAATTTTGAAGTAGGGTTGTCTATTTCGTTTACAAGAAAATGCAAGTCTAAGAAAAAGTGGCAATTTTCATGGATGATGGTCCGTCAATTTTTCAAAAAGCAGAGTCTGGAAAAGTTGCCCTCTTTTTTTCACCTACAGTCAGGTCTTTGGTTTTTTTAAAAGACGGACATGCTTGGAGACTTCAAAGTGCAACTTACAAGTCAAAAAGTGATTTTTATTGATCGACACATTCGCTAGAAAGCAAAACTATGACTAAGCTATAGGATCAAGCGGGAGGGGTGGTGGTTCCATAAGAGAATGCTTACTTTGTGGTCATCGTTTATAGGTTATGTGTTGATAAAGAAAATAGTGTCCTACTGATGGAAAGGTAAAAGTGGGGAAGAGGGGAAGGATTCATTTGTAGGTGGCAAAATCGGGTTTTAAAATAAAACTCCGACAAATATGCGTGGCCCTAGCAATTTTCAAATCTTTATGGGGCGCAATCTACTTTTTTCCTCCCCTCCCTTTCTCTTCCGTTTGGCTGGCCCCGACATTTTGGACTTGTAACGATCTTTGACACTAGACCACTTCATGTCACATCCCAACGAACTAGATGCAAGTGGAGATGACGCTCGTCGTGAAGAGCTTGTAAAGTAAGTAGACTTTGGAGAATTCGATGGACGATGACTAATGCTTCTTGCTCTTACTTACAGCAATGTCCTGGAGCTGCAAGAGCAACTACGAGGTAAGTGATCCTTCAAAGTATGGGTACAAAAGATGGGGTTGTGATGGTATAAGCTGACTCTCTGTATGTATTTGTATGGTTGTGTAGCACTCATCTCTCGGGTGGATTCAGCAAAGGCGGATCATCATTCATTACTGACGGAAAACCAGATGCTGCAAAAGTACATTAACAACTCACTCACTTCGACGGCTGTATTTGGAGCTACAACAGGGGCAACAAGCGGGAACCAATCGACCAAGCCTTAGACGAATGGCTCAAGAAGGGACGATTGTATAGTATAGGAACATCTTATAGGTCTTTGTATATCATAGTGACTTTATCATACAGCGATTGAAAAATAAACTGGTGTTGGGGGAATGATGATCTCTTTATGATGATGCTTTGATGTTTGACTACAGGAGGATGGATCTAGTGACGATATGTGAAGAATCATCTGATCCGAACAGCTTCAAGGAGAAACGAAGAAAAAGGAGATGCTTCATTGTTCATGACAGCTTTTTTGTTGTTGCAAGTGATGGTCTATTCTCCTTTTGAAGGGAGGTAGGCATCAGATTCTTCTTGATGGTTGGATTTACATGAAAGGGTCCGTTCAAGTGGAAATTCGCGCCATTTTTTCCACTCTTAAAAGGCATGATTCCCCGTTTTATCAATCAAGAACATGAGCAAAAGTAAGAGACGATGTTGGTGCTGCCTTTCCATTCTTCCCACCCCTCCTGTTCATTAAAAAGGAGTGTGTCAACAAGTCGGTCTTGTGCCACGATGTTTGGTTTGTATGTGCGTAATGTGTGGTTGGATCATGCAGCTAAACAGATGGTTTGCGAGCCTTCATGAATGATGAACGTTATGATGGATGATCGACAAGGTATGGATGACTTCTCCTGTCGGTGGAGTTCTTCGACCGATATCGGAGTGTGAAATTTGTCAAACTCCATTCGCATTTCCTTTTTCGGATCAGTACCCCTGAATATGCAAGCATTGACTCCTTTTCTTTATCTTTTTCGGCAATCCCACCTCCCTCATATCATTTGCTTCGCACATTGTTACCTACTCCTTTTTCTCTTTGCTTTCAGAGTAAATCTGTGCGAGCAACAAACAACAAAATACAGTTGTTAATGACATATGGAGGAATAGGGGGGAGAAGACAAAAGACAGGCGGAGTTTCATGATGCTATCACTTGATAGATACATTGACCAATCCATTCTTGCGCTTTTTCTCTCCTCTTTCATTATTGTGTGTTTGTTTCCCTCCCAATAGTACGGTCTACTTTCCCCTGATTAGTTCACAAATCATAATCAAAAAGTCAGGAGGTGAGCTTTTTTAACCGCGCATTTTCTTCATTGTTCCTTTTCTCTTTTCCCTTTACCATCTTTCTCTTTTCATTCTTTTCCTTTCTGTTTCCCATTTAAACGTATATAGTCCATATACATACACCATACATACATACATACTTACATACATCACACACATATATAGATACCTATATATACCACATATCCATTCTTTTGTCTTTGTCATACTGATTCACACCATCTATCATTTCGGAGTTGTTTGATCATCCTTATTCTCTTTGTCAAATCGATCCTTTCATTCATTTGAATGATCACAACCTATCTACTGTACCACCACCTATAAGACCCCCACAAGACTTTAGTCACAATCCATTCATGACTTCGAACGAAGACATCTTTTCTAATGAACAAAAACTTTACACTCGTGTGTCGGTAAGGGCAAGCCAATGTGGTGTCATCACTTGCTCATCCTCTTCACTTCTTCTCTATAGATGCTGCCTCTTTATGATCGCTTATTGAAAATACCATTCCGTGATACTGTCAGTGCCATTGAGCACTGTCGCAATGTGTGTGCCGATTTTGGATTCACTGTCAAGCAAGAGGCCAGTGCAAATCGAGTAAGTGGGTTTAACGGTTGCATGAATTAAAACTCCGCCGAGAATTTTTTAATCTTTGTCGCTGATTTTTCTCATTGTCATTTCTTCGCTCCTCTTCCCCATAGAACATTTATGTTTACTGTTCCCGTGAAGGGCTACCTGATTCACAACGCAATCCCAAACCAACTCCTCAACGAAAGCGACCCTCCAAAAGATGCGACTGTAGATGGCGTGTGGTACTCTCTGAAAACGATCAAGAACAGTGGGAATTCCGCAAGTCCATGAACCCCAATGCCTCTGAACACAACCATGAAATGATGGCGCCTGGTGAAATGATCAAGGCCTGGCCTCCTGAAGTCAATGAAATGATCATCTACTTGGCTCAACAACGTCTCCAAACCCATGAAATACGTGATGCTGTCAAACAACGATTCCCTTTGATCTCTTGGAATGAACGACGCTTTTACAATCGACTAACCGAAGAACGAAAACGGATTCGCCAAAGGAACACTACGGAAAGGACTCGTCGACTGATCTTGCTGGCCTCCCAACTGTGTGCAGTAGTAGCATCCAATGAAGAATGGTCTCAATGCGTTGAAGGTGATCTCCAAAGGATGTTTGAAAACTTTTGCCATCTGACTCGACTGACCCCTGAAGCGGTTTCTTCTCTGGTGGACCTCCAGCCTGACGACCCCGATCGATCGCCATCCTCCTCAACA
>LT554489.1:272983-283477 GCA_900079185.1 Absidia glauca
CTTTTTACATCATGATGTGTTGGCTCAGGGATGCAAGTGGAGTCTCATGGTAATCATTTTAAACTCCGACATTCTTCAACGCCTTCAAAAGTGTGGATTCTCCCCGCCCGCTATTCTTCGCTCCTTCTTCCCTTCTTCATCACTTTTTTTATTTTCCCATCGACAATAGCATCACACTTCGAATGATCACGATCACGACTAAATACCAACGACGACGAACAAACGGTAAGACTCCTCTTCTCAGCATTCTGTTTATCCCTTGGTTACCATGACTAACATTCGCCTTTTACATCAGTCAGCTTTTTTTCGACCTTAGATCCGCTTACGACGATGACGACGACGATAACGAAGACGACGATGACGATGACAACTCGACCATTGCCTTAGATCGCTTGTTAAGGCTGTTTTAAAAATTTTCAAATGTAAAAACATGGGGAAACCCTTGAATTTTTTTTTTTTGGTACACTCTCCTTACCAGGGTAGATTCTCTGGCCATTGTACTTCAAAAGTACGCCATTCCTTGACCCAATCTGTGTACACACTATCACTGACTGCTTTTAGTACCGCTGACCGTCTCTCACTTTCTTCATTGCGTAGCTCATCACACTAGATTAGTTACTCCTTGGCAAATCATACATTTAGCTTAACCATAATCTCATCCAGTCAATAAAAACCTGCTTGAAATCATCTTCATGACTTATCTCTTTTGAACAATTCCTCTTTGAATCACTGACATGCGCCAAGCCTTGATGGATCAGCGCACACACGAGTTTGAAAAGGGCGGTGTTGCAAAAAAGTGGGCGGGCGATCTTTGAACACATTTTAGAAACTTTACGATTTCCAGTCGTAAATTTCAGTAGCGAGATGCCTTGGTTTTTCAAAACCGAGATGAATAAGCCATCTTCAAATTTTACATGAAGCACAATGAAACGCATAACAACCAAAAGATATCAAAATTGAGGCATTCCAATGGTTTGTGCGCCTTTGAACACTACATTAAGCACCCAAACAGCGACTGATTCCAGTGGTTCCAAAGTCGATTATTAATCCTCCAATACCAAATCTCTTTAACTTCATGCAGTAGATAAGAAGGACTACTTTTTTCATATAAAATTTGAGGTAAGGTTTCTTATCTCTTTTCTGAGAAAATCCATGTCGAGCAAAACGGGACCAGCCTTTTCGCAAAAGCGGGGTTTCAAAAAATCGGCAGGTTTGGCCCTAGGAATCGAGACTGTAATCATGATGATATCAAGAACGTTTTATTGAATGAATGAATGAATGAATGAATGAATGAATGAGACTATTGGTAAGCTATTTATTGAAGTGGGGGGATGGACACATGACTTGCAATGGAATGACCAATCTAGTGTAATGACCAAGAGATTTAAGAGGGAGAGAGCTGACCAGAGTTGCCAAAAGTGTAAGTGACAGTGTCCGAAGGCAATGGTTAGGCAATCGACAAAGGAAAAGTGAGTGCACCAATAGAAAAAAAAAAGTGCAAGGGCCATCCAGTCCTGCTACCAGAGAGCCTATATTCGTTGCCATCCCATTCGATCAACTAAGAAAAATAGGAACAATGATGCAAAAGGCAAATGTTAGTCATGGCAAGACAAAGATGGACGAGAAGGTGAGAAGGTGAGAGTTACCCTGCCTTCGTCCTTTGAGGTCGTTGTATAGAGTTAGAGTCGTTTGCGGTGCGGTGCCAATGTCGATGGAAAGAAAAAAAGTGATCAAGAAGCAAAGAAGAAGCAAATATGTGGATCGAGGGAAAATAGTGGTCTTTTGTAGAAGCCCCTGAGCGGTGTTTCAAATTAGGTGGTGCCGAAACAACGCATCTTTCAAAAGTCATTGCAAAACAAATGCTTTATTATAAATGTAAGGAAAACAGGGTGAGGTGATATATGTATTACTAATGGGGAGGGTAAAAGGATGTGGATCATAGAAAGAAGGAATCTAAACTAATGTGGTCATTGTCGTCTTCGTCGTCGTCGTCGTCATAGTGGTCGTCGGCATTAACCCGGGGGAGTGACAATGGATGATCTTTAGATAGAGCGCCATCAGAGGGAGGGATGTTTGGTGGGTCCATTGCATCGGATGATTGTTTCTTGGGGGTCAGGTCGATTTCCTCGGGATCCTCGAACAAGGTGCTTGTGGAAGGCATCGGGATAGGTCGCCTTGATGGGTTATCGATACGTCCAGCGTCATTCGAGGGGGTTGTACTTGAGCGCCGCACAAAAGACATCAAGGAGCGTCTTCGTACAGGGGGTGATGAAGATACTACATTAGTTTCTTTGATGGGCGGCTGTTCCTTGGCGAATAGCGTCGTCTCTTCGGAATTGGGGTACGAGTTGGAGATGGTCGATGCCACAGAGGAGGAGTCTAAGGAGGGGAGTTTGGCGTTGAATTCCAAAGAGGACTGTCGAGAGGTCGGTATGGCATTCATTGGGCGTTGCTGTTGTCGGATTTGGTGGTTGGCTTGCCCCTGGTCCACTTCTTTGGAGAAGATCACGTCGACATGCTCGATCAAGTCCCGCACAAACCTATGGGGGTGTCTGTCGTGTCTGTTTGAGGGTGTGATGAGGTCGGGGCGAATGATGATGTGTGTAAATCGCTGGATCAGAGTCTGGGTGAGCGCCGCTGAATCGCTAATCATGTTGATTACCCTGTATACGAATAGAAAATACGGGCGGGGGATTAGATCCACTCAACATTCAATAGAGCGCCGTTACCTTTTGAGATGATATAGGAGAGATTTGAGGGTTTCGTAGTTGGCAGATGGCAATGTGGTCATCAGCTTGCCGATGGACAACAGATGGCAGTCCATATCTTGCTGGTTTTCTGGCAAAAGAGGAAAGGTGTGATCAGATTCGATAATTTATACTTCAGCTAGCAAGATACTTACGATTGGCATAGAGTAGTTTCAGTGTATCATACAGCTCAAAGGTGGCGAGACATTCAGGCAATTCCAACAAGTATAGCCACAGTGTAGAAGCAAGAAGCAGGATGTTGTACTTTTTCAGTGTGTCTTGAGATATAAAAAGTCCGTCCATGCTGTTTAGTTCATTCCGGGCCTTGTGAATCAGGTCCAGTGGCAAAGGCGTGGTCCAAACTTTTTGGCGTTCTACAGGTAACAAGATTAAAGTTCTATTGTTTCTAAGAATAGCACAGCATAGTCTTCTATTTTACCTTCATTGCACAGATGTAAAAGCTCTAAATAGGCGATTTCATTAAGAAGAGTGTTAGTAGAATGAATGGTAGATCACTCGCCCTTTTTCTTATTGTCATGCCATTATTACCAGATTCAATCACCGCCAAGCCATTTGTGATGAGCAGCGGTACCTGAGTCCTTTCACTTGAGCAAAGATCCTCCAGTGGTACACCAAACAATTGAGCTGTCAAAGAAAGTGAAGCATCAGCCACAGTTCCTTGCATTGGAATGAATCGTCTTTACCTGAGGCAGCCCGAGAGAAGTAATTTTCATAGAGGATGGGACGAGGACAGAATCGACTTGTTCGGTATTGTTCAACTATGGCTTGGATATCCTTGTCGGGTCGTAGGGTTTCTTGGTATAACATCATACGATCATAGATATCCTTGTAAACTGGGATCGTGTTGGAAAAGGCAGCCGCCATGGAGATAAAGGCTAAATCAAGAAAGTAAGTTTGATTAGTGCTCAGAATCCAAACCCGCCATTCTCCTCAATACCTTGTTTGAGAGTCTGTATTCTTTCCAATTCAAGGCATTCCATTTCTTCAAGATGCATAAACTGTAAGGCCATAAAAAAAAAGTAAGAACGATTAGTGTTTGCGCTTTCACTTTTGGTAATCATGCTGATTGGTTTGTCTTACCAGGTTCTCCTCGACTTCCATTCGTAGAGATTCGACGTTTTGCACAGCATTCTTGTATATTTGATCGGCCATATTCATATCTTGACAGAGCTGTTGAAGGGAGGAGTCTGATGGCTTGGCCGTCCATCGTTGGCGACTCCAGAAGCCCAGAGAGTTAGACGACGTGGTTGTTGTTGTAGAGCTGGCTGAGGACAAGTCTTCCATGGATGAGCCGGCATTGGAAGACGTAGAGCAGATCGTATACGTTATATCAGGCGAGGTGGAGAAGGTGGTGATGTGGGCGTTGGAGACAGCTGTGCCGACAATCCATTCTTGAGTGAGTAATTGTTGACAGGCCATCAGGGCATCCCCAGCGTTTGTGTCGTCCTTGTAGCTCGCCATCATTTCATCCAGTATGTTCTGGCCGAGTAAGGGATGGTGGGTTTGTTGAAGCCGTTCGAGTATTAGCACCAGATCGTCTCGCTGCCAAGTTTTGTTGCCAAGCAGCACAGGGATATCATGAGAAGGTCGATAAGAGGGATTGTTGGTGAGGACCCTTTTGCACTTGTTGATATAGTCTTGCTGTGCGTCCAAAGCAATCCGTGCCTGAGAGTCGAATTGGGTAATGAGGGAGGTCATGGCGCTTTTGCTGTTGTCAATGATCTTGGTGTACTTTGCGGCCATTCGTTCAACAGGATCGAGAGCGGTGGTGATCAGATTTGTTGCCCGTGACAAGTGTGCTTCGGCGGATGACTTGCTTTCAGTTCGGACGACTTGGTAACACTGTTTCAGAGAGGCGCCCATGTCACGGCTGAAGATATCGTCCATGTTGTTGTTGTTGTCGATAATGGAATCCAGAGTCTGTGCATACTGTTCTTCAGCACGAATACGTAGAGACAAGTACTGTAGGATGGTTTTGTTTTCCTCCATGGACTGAGCAAGTTTGGTGTGGAGGACTGACAAGCCATGGCTGAACTTGGGATGCGGTTCAAGAGGAGAAGTGCTGGTCCAGAAGGAATCATGGAAGGAATACTGTGTTGGAGGAGGTATCATGGAAGGGTGGGAAAAGGAATAATAGTAGAGGTATAAAAGAAAGAAAGAGAGAAAAGAGAAAAGAGAAAAAAGATCATGCCTGTTCACCTTTTTGATGACCAGCGGGCGGCGGAGTTCGAACATAAAATCAATGTCAATCCCATTTTTTCCGCAAACCTTTCTTCCTTCCTTTCTTTGCTCATTCAATCGACTCGAGGATGGATTCTATAAACAACCACACCTTGCATGCCTTTGGATTCAATGCATATGGGCAGATCAGTCAGCAGCCACTAACGAAGGTCCAAGACACTCACAGAACAGTTACGCGCGTACTGATGGCGGCTTGGGAATCTACGTTTGTCTTGACAAGTATGCACCACACATGATGAGCTTTGTCTCGATAGATACTAACCACTCTTTACACAAATTTAGAACAGGGCGTGATCGAGCTATGGGGGTATAGTAATGCGCAGCATGAGGAGTTGGTGGCTCACTGGAACAACAAAGAATTGATGGGCAACAAGAAGATTCGCTGCATATTCGGAGACCTTCAACTTGGGCTTGGCACTATTGACGACGCTGGGAACGTTCTTTGGTGGGGTCTTGGCCGAAAATCCGTTCTCTTGGGAAACAACATCAAGGATGCGGGGTTTTGTGCTGGTCTGAATGGGCTCTTTCTTTTATCAGGTACGACACATACTGTATACTTGATGGTACTCATGCTTTTCTGCTTTGATTCTAGTGGATGGAAAGGTGACACAATACGAACGGGATCAATGGGATCATCCAAAGGTGCTTGATATACCAACGGTGGAAAGTATGGCGGTCTCAACCACACATGTGCTCTTTGGGGTTAACGGGTCTGCGCCTGTTTTTGGTCTCGGCAGCAATAGAATGGGGCAACTGGGAATGGACACAAGCACCACGCAGCATGTAGATCAACCAACACGGGTGGACTTTTTCGACGGATTGGGAATGATGGGGGCGGGATCTAGTGGCGTCAAGGTCGCCTGTGGCTCCTTCCACTCGGCTGTGGTCCTGCATAACGATCTGTATACATTCGGGTGGAACGATCGAGGTATGATTGGCTGGGGCACTCTCACTGGACAAGAAGAACATGATGATTCGGCTTCTTTGCTGGACTCGAGCGGGATCAGATTGGCTTCGTTTGCAGGTGATGGTGGCCAGGAAGCGGATGTCTCGGTGGATCAAGTCGCTTGTGGAACAGCCCATACGGTAGCCATAGATGGTAAGATCAAAAAATGCATGATGTGAAACCCTCGTACTGATCTTTTATACCATGTAGTCTCCGGCTCGGCTTGGACATGCGGATCAGGTATAAAAAAAAAGGGCGGGTAGTGAAAAAAGGGGTATGGTAACCAACTTTTTCCGTCTTTTCAAAGACAAATACTCTCAGCTAGGCCGAAGTTTGACCACGACAGACGATTACGACGATTGCTTTAGACGATGCAGCACAATAAACGGCAAAGTGACCGACAGTCAAGCAGGTCCTTGGTGTACATTCCTTCAAACCTAATACCCAACATCCAATAGATATGTATCCCCACCTTCATACGCTAGCTTCCCCTTCCATCCTACATTAGCTGTTGTTACTATATTACAAACCTTTTATTAAACTTTTTTCATTGACCATCATACTACAAAATACATACTACATCAAAAGAAAGCAATACCACTAACATTAACATATAAGCTAGCTATCTAATTCTTCTTCAGGGACCCTTTTTTCAATAGAGCAATGATACGGTTCATCAACACAGAATGGTCCTCGATCATTTCGTCCTTTGACTTGGCTTGTTGAGCGTGGTGATCTAGTTGTGGAGAGGCAGATAAAGGCGGTGTGGGTCGTTCATCGTCGGAGGCGGTCGATTTGCCCTGTCCCAATAAAAACAATTGCAGATCATCGAATTTGTTGTTGTTGTTGTTATCAGGCGGCGTGGTTGTTCCAAACATATTGTCGAAAATAACCGATGTCCAATCGCCGGGTGCTTCATGCGTTGGTGATCGACGTTGTTTCATGTTGATCTTCAGGGCGGCGGGCGAAGGTAAAGCGGAAGTGGGTGAGGATAAGGTGTGTTGCAGTGGTGATGGTGGTGATGTGGTGGTGGTGGCTTTGGGTTGTAATGAGACAATGACTTGAGGGTTGCCTTGATCATCAATGTAGGCACGACGGACAAAGAATTTGCGGACCAAAAGACGATCCCCAGGTTTCCTGATCCCCACCGCGAATCGTTTGGGCAAAAGAGCGACCACACCGCCAATACCGACTGCATAACCACCCTTTTGTGTATTCAAAATGCGACCCTCCACAACACGTTCGTCATCGTCCGTAATTGTTGCTGCTGTGGCATGTTGTTGTGGTGTGATGTGGCTATAAAAGGGACCCTTGACAATGGAAGGCTCGGACTTGAAGCTGATCTTGAGATAATCGTAGACTTGGTCCTCGGTGATTTGGTTCGTTCGTAGAGCGTCCTGGAAGGCGCTGACGGTTTCAGGAGTAATGGTATGTTTGATAAAGTGGTTGAATTGTGAGCGGGTCATAGAAGCAAGGTTGCTGTAGTCGTCTGTGTCGTTGCCGGTTGCTTGTCGACGGGCGTCGTGATGGCGTGGTCGTGTTCGATGAGGGGAAGTGTTGGTAGTGCCAAAGTTTTCCTTCCAGCGGTTTATAAAGGCCACTTGGCTATGACCAGAATCCCAAGGTGTTTGATGTTCAGCCGTATCCAGCTGGCCAATGGTTACATAGGGCGTACGAATGACAGTAGGCAAGTTCCTTTTGACACCCCAATCACCTCGGTGCTTGCTTTGTTTAGGAGTGTGATAGACCTGGTTGAGTCGACGGTCGTAGGTGGCGAGTCTGGAATGGCGAAGTAGATTGGCAAAGGTCTTTTCCATGGACGTAGAATGATGACGGGGTGGCGGGGATGAATGACGAAGTGGAAGAGAAGGAAAAGTAAACAAGTTCAAAGCGAGCGGGCCCTTCCCATTTTTTTGACAAGTGGCTTTTTCCCCGTTTAGCAAGTCAGCCATTTTCAAATCCCGACCTTCTGCATTTCTTCGGCGACTGAGCCAGTGACAGGATCATGCCCGTTCTGATAGTATGTTCACCTTGTTACCATCCTTCTCAGATCCCTTTAATCGTCACCCTTTATGCATTAGGCTTTGCCCCTTTACGTATGGATGAAACATAACAGCTTTATAATTGAAAATGTAAAGAGAAGATTGGAAGGAAGGCTAAGATTATAGAAATATCAAATACTGCTGTCATGCTATCATTGTGTAGATGAAACAAGTAACTAGATAAGTTATATAAGAGTAGAATAGAATAAACCTTATGTGAAAGTGTGAAGAGAATCAAGAAGGCATCGATAGGTGTCATCACTGAGGGATAGAGAGATAGAGATGGACAGATGATCAATCGCAGTGAGTACTTCAACCTACTCAAATCCAACTCCATATAGCAGTGCCGACGACAACAATCAAAGTCGTGGAGGTCAACGGGGAGAAGTAACTGCTCAAAAGAGAAATGAAAATGGCGGGGTTTGAAATTAGTCGATTACCCCTGAATTTCTAAACTTGGATCTTACGAAGCAGAATTGCCGTGGTCTCCAGCGCCATTTCCAGGTGAAGGCGAAGCGGAGTTGGAGGGAGAAGATGAGGGAGTGTCGGGCGAGGAGGATGGAGAGGATGAGGACGACTCAGTGACGACCTCGGTCTGTGTCACAGTGACAGTAGAGCCACCAGGAGGATAGACTACGGTAGGTTGACCGCCACTTGTGTCTGTAGGCACTGAAGTTGCAGAATCTTGTGACGAATGGGCACCTGTTGGGGTACTTCCATCGCCGCTGCTGGTTGAGCTACTGCCATCATTATGGGCTGAGTTACCATCTTCATGGGTCGAGCTGCCGTGGTGGCCGGTAGAACTACCGTCATTATGGGACGAATTGCCATCGTCGTGGGAAGAATTGCCGTCATTATGAGTCGAGTTACCGCTATTCTGCTCATGATCTTTACTGGTATGATGGTGATGGTGGTGATATCTGTGAAGCTCCTCACAATCATCGTAATCATCTTCATCTTGATCTTCCTGGTGGTGATGCAAGGACGTTGTTGTCTCGCTTGTTAGTTCCACTTCTTGCGGATCAGTGGAGGTACTGTTATTCTGCGGGATAGGCCCACCGACGTTTTGTGGATCAACTGAGGTACTGCTATCCTGCGGGATAGGCCCACCGACGTTTTGTGGATCAACTGAGGTACTGTTATCCTGCGGGATTAATCCACCTACTTTTTGCGAATCGATGGAGGTGCTGTTATCTTGCGGGATCAACCCACCTTCCGCTGTTACTTGTAGCCCGAACACACCAACGATACCGAGTAAGACTAAAGCTGATCGAATTTGCATACTGAGAAAGAGCTCTTTGCTTACAAGAAGAAGAAAAAAACAATAGTGATCAGTCATCCATCCTCCTTCTAGCTAGTCATTTATAAGGTGCCTATCCCATTGCCTTTTTGGGAAACGGCATATGCATCGGCATTTTTTCAAACCCCGCCGAGCTCACTTTTCTCCCTCGAGACCTTTGATAAGGGATCATGGAGATATGAAAAAGGTTTGTGCGTTTTACATACTGTCAGCAGCCCTGTGGTTATAATAGAGTCATGGTTGCTTTTAGAACAAAGTCCGGAACCGAAACTTTTGTTCATGCCATTGAAAGTGAGACCAGATCGGGGGTCAATTTAGAGCGAGTGTCCAGCTGCAAAGAGAGTGACCTTGATAGATATCGTCACCCTATGCATGTCCATCACATCAAACCACTCCATCCACTTGCGCAAGCTTTCTATGATGATGATGATGATGATGATGATGATGATGATGTATACAATGTTTATTTTTTAAATGAGACTTGATAAGATGATGATGTAAAAAAAGAAGACAGGACTAAATCAGCCTAACTACAGGCACTATAACTATAACTGCCAACCGATAGCTAAGAGAGCCCCATCAAAAGTTGTCGTCCCGATCGGCATCCCACATGCTATTTTCAATGTATTTGAGAAGAGACTGATCAAGAGAAGAGCGGCCTTGTTTCGCCAGTTCCAGAAGCGCGGGGTTAGTCACCAAGTCCTCCTCCAATGCTTGTCGGCATACAGCCATGGCCACCTTGATGGACACCTCACGGATGCGAGTCAAAGAGGGATAGATGGCGCCTTGTTCCAAATCCTCCAAGGACAGCGTGCTCGCCAAGCCTTCCGCCGCGGCAAAGATCATACCGTCCGATACTAATCTTGATTTCGCCACCAGGGTTCCGAGACCGAGACCAGGGAAGATATACATGTTGTTGCCCTGGCCTGCCGTTACGACTTTTCCAGAGGCGCTGACATAGGGCGGGAAGGCGGTGCCTGAAGCAAAGATCACCCGTTCATCTGTATTGTACATGGCTTGGTCAAACGTGCATTCAGCATTGGTCATTGGGTTGGAGAGAGGGAAGATGATGGGACTTTTGTTGAGATCGCCCATCTTTTGCAGCGTGGTGTTGGTGAATGCCTTGCCCTGACCTGACAATCCTATCAGTCTAATTTACATAGCATGTTAGCTGATAGTCTATTTTTTTTTTTTTTT
>LT554489.1:292591-305009 GCA_900079185.1 Absidia glauca
AGTACAAGCTCATTTTCGCATTAAATAGACTGTTCACTTACGCCACCAGGTCCGCCGGGCATAGGAGGTCGGCCATATGGCATAGGAGGAGCACCAAATCCAGGTCTAGGAGCCATCATCTAATACATCATAACATACCAACAACGTCAACGACCAATTCTACTTATTATGCGATAATGAATACTTACACCAGGGGCAGGTCCACCAACACCACGTACAGGTCCAGATAAACCAGGCATAGGGACACCTGGAGGGGGTGCAGCTGGTAAACCACGTCCGGCAGGCTAAAAATGATGAATTGGTTAGTTGTTGGTTCCCTTTAAAAGTATATGCCTCTACTTACTCTACCCATACCAGGACCACCCATCATTGCCATTCTACTTCTAGCGTCATCAGCTGAGGGAGGAGGAGGACCATCAATACTGATGCTAACTATAGTTTCACCGCGCAAGATAACCAAACCGAGAGTCCGCTTCATATCTTGTTCCTTTTGATCCTTTGTGTTCTTGTCGTTGTTCTTTTTGCTGCCTTTGGGTTTGATCTTGCGGAATTCTTCGCAGTCTGCTAGTACCAAGTTCATGTGTTTGTCGAACGCCAACATTTGTCCTGTCAACACTCGTGCATCCGATAACGTTACCCGAAGTCGGTAGTTGATGATATTTGACATTTTTGAGCTTTTCGACTAGGTAGATGAAGTGCATCAAAAGCAAAGCAAACGGTAGATTAGCACATTGTTAGTACGGTTCCTGCGTAATGAGATAGGCATGAGCTGTGTAATGGTTCTTACCATGATGGATGATATGTGTTTACTTCCACACTGTAAGGTGAAGGGAAAAAGTCAAAGAATGGTGGAAGAGGAGGAAGAGGAGAAGAAAATGAAAAAAGTGCGTGTCTTAATGTTTAACCGCCGACTTCCCAAATCTCAGCGGGTGGCTGGTGCAAGTCACCCCCGTCGCTCTTGCCCAAAACATTAATTCAACCCAGCCAGCCCCACTTTCTTTCTCATTCTCATTCTCATTCTCATCGCCCCCCTCCAACACCATGCCGCGAGTCCACGATCTTTGCGCACGTATTCAAAACGGATTCCGTGCTCGTCTTCAAACAATGGCGGTACCTGAAACAAAGATGAATCTCGCCATCACCAATGTACTCTACAAGGAAGGTTTCTTGACATCTGTTACTCGAGGCAATCATTTGGCACCCGACGCTACCTTTACACCCACCACTAACAGCAATGTCGCCACTCGACGATTATGGTTACAACTCAAATACAAAGAAAACCAACCTGCTCTTAACGCCATGGCTGTCATTAGCAAACCATCGAAAAAGGTCACCTACACAGTCAATGAAATGAAGAACCTGGCGAGCGGTCGTCGGGCTAAATTCATCGCTCCCTTACAACCTGGTGAAATTGCCATCATGAACACTAACCGGGGTGTCATGGATCTACAGGAAGCTATCGAAAAGAACGTTGGTGGTGAACTCTTATGCCGGGTGAACTAGTTGGACGTCTGCTCCCCTCCCTTCCTTTACATATTACTTGTTTTCATTAGCTATTAGTATCATCATGCTTTGTATTATAGAATCATCTCATCACAAATAAATTCTCGTCTGTCTATACTGAACTTTGCTTCACCTTCCTTTGAATGACAGCCAACTTTGTTCCTTTCACACACATGTTAGGATTTGGTCTACTGGGTGATCTGCAGCCCCACTGTATTCAAACCCCGCTTCGGGCTACAAATAATCCATACTCACACCAATGCAAACGCCGCCATTTGAAGAAAGGACAAACCTTGGAAAGGGGAATGCTACAGACAGAAAGGATGATTCAAATAGGCTTTATTAATGGGATATGGCTAAAGGGCTATGGTACAGGCTATGTTTGGGGTCGTAGTTAAGCTAATGTCTAATGGCAACAAGCTATTGTAGTGGGAATGACTAAACTCCTGTAAAAGTAAGCAAATGGAGGTGGACAAAAACGACCAAGCTGTGTAAAAGTATCAGTGATAGTAGCAGAAGGGTATAGGCAAAGAATTGGTATACTTTTATTAGCAAATTGAACTACGAGATTCTACAATGGAATGGGAGTGTACCTAAAAAAAATTGCGAGGGTTTCCCCATGTTTTTTACATTTGAAAATTTTAAAAAGAGCCTTTTTGGGCGATATGAAGCAGTGGTGGAGTCGTCATTAGCATCGTCGTCGTCCCTATTGCCGTCGTCATCGTCGTAGCCGATCTAGTGTCAAAAGAAAGAGGAACGATGCAACAGGCAAAAAGTTAGTAATGGTAAACAAAAGAGGAACAAGACGTGAGGAGAGAAGAGTTACCGTTCGTTCGTTCGTTTGCTTGTTCGTTCGTTCGTTTGACGTCGTGGAATAAAGAGAATGACAAATGGAGGCAAAAAAGTAATGACGAGGGGAAGAAGGAGCAAAATAATAGAACGGGCAAAAAAAACTAATCTTATAGCCAGTCGGGGTGTGAAATTTAGAGTGCATAGGCACACATTGCTGGAGGAGTGTGTGGGCAGGATCGTGTTCCTGAGCTACAATTTGCAGCATATCCCTAACATATCAGAGCGAGCATGCTACTACATTCTCATGCTATGATGTGGACCTACCTTTTGAATGACAAATAGGCTGCATCAGGCAAGATTGAATGTTGCCAAATGGGATAGCAGGGGTGGAGTTCCATCATGAGCACCGAGTCTTGTATAAAAGTCTTCCTGAACATCATGATCACCTGTACAAATGCATTTTCAGTGACGGTAGGTTGAATAGGATCGCCAGGACTGAGCTCTTTCGCCGCCAGTCGGTCATGTCATTCGCCCATCGCCGGGAACAACTTCTTGCAGAAAAATGGTAGGTGGGTTAAGGGCGGCACGTGCAAGATAAAAGAATCGACCATATGTGGGGAAGCCTGCCATTCATCGCACAAACTCTCTTGGAAGGTTGGTGAGATATGCGCCGTTTATCGTTGTGTTGTTCCATCGGCCTTGACGTCGTATTTGATCCACGTTCGCACACACGTTACCCGCCATACGAGCTGATGGACCGCAATTGATATGTGTTTTTTTGTTGGCCCTGATACCAGGAGAAGAGAGGGCCTTGTCGATTGATTTTCGATGAGAAGAGTAAGACCATTCCTGCGCCTGGCGGGGCGGTTTTATCTTCATTTCGAACTGAGTCCCAGCTATGCCCGGGACTCAAGTCAGGGACTCAGAGAGTCCCCCGCCATACCAGTTCTTATAGTCCGCAAAATTCAGCTTACACAGATAAGTTCTGCCCCGGTGATTCTGTCTGTAGCATTCCCCCCTTGGAAAAAGTCTCCCTTTTTTGGAGCTCATTTTTCTTGTGAACGGGATGGACAAACCAACTTCAAATTTGACACAGACTCAGAGGTACCTTTTATCTATCATCTGATACCAAGAAATGTTGATTTCCTTGGATGGTTTGCTGTTTTGGTACCACTTTAATCAATCGCTTTTGGGGGGCTTCTCGTAGCGTTCCCGGTCGCATACAACATGAAAATGTTTGTTTCTGGGTATCCGTCAATACATATGCATTGCATCGTAATGCCTGTAAAATTTGGCGGTGGGTTGTCCATCTCGTTTCTGAGAAATAGGCGACTCTTTAAACAAAGGGGGTCAAAAGATCACAATTTGGAAAAGTTCAAATTTCATTTTGCAAACCCCGCCATTTGGAGAAAGTCTTATTTTTTTGGCGCACATTTTTCTTGTGAATGGGATTGGGATAAACGATCCAACTTCAAATTTGACATAGACTTAGAAGTGCTTTTTATCTATCGAAGGATTCCAAGAAAGCCTTCTGTTTCTGTGAATGGCTTCAAGTAAGTTTTATTGGCTGAGTATGATTATGATAAAGCTATACGTCTAAGTGGGGAAGACTACAGACTATGTACTGACTTGCCATGGAATAACTAATCTAGTGCAATAACCAAGATAATGAAGGAGAGGAGAGCTGACCAGAGGTGCAAAAAGTGTCAATGGTAATAAGTACAAGGGAGTAGGCAAACGAATAGTGCCGTTTAGCTGGGCAATGGCTACACAATCTACATTGCCGACGACATGTCTATCCAGTCCTGGTGCCGGAGAGCCTATATCTGTTGCCGTCCCATTCGATCATCTAAGAAAAAAAGGAGCAATGATGCAAAAGGCAAATGTTAGTCATGGTTAGGCAAAGATGGACAAGTTGGTGAGAAGGAGAGAGTTACCCTGCGTTCGTCAATCAAGGTCGTTGTATACATTAATGTCAGAGGAGGTGCCACGGCAAAGCCGATGAGAAGAAAAAAAGTGATGGGGAAGCAAAGAAGAAGCGAAGAAAAGAAGAGGGAGAGGATCTATGCTTATGGCGGTTGAAATACATTTTTCATTTGAAACGCCGCCGCACCTGTTTTTTCGAAGCCTACGCAGAAGCATAGCCCTCTCACACCCGTGAGAAAAATCGGAGTTGTAAATATATACAGGGACCTCTCCCCCATTCTTTTTCTTTCCTTCTCTTCCCCTTTTCCTTTATCCAAGTAATCAATGTTGCGCTCGCTCTTAAAAACCGCTCGTCGTGCCCCCTTTTGCGTGCTTCCCAAACGGTGAGTAGCAATGCCATGGTATTGTTGACCAACAAACATTGTGTCCTGACTTTTACTTTTTTTAGTCACTACGTCAAAATAACAGCACGTCCCATGGCATGCTCGTCGCCTAGCTCTCTTTACAGCTTTACTGAAGAAGAGCTGATGCTGAAGGATACCGGTAAGAAGGAAAATGATGCAAAAAGAAGGGGTGTCGGTCAACTAACTGGGGCTTTTTTTGGAAATAGTATCCCGATTTGCACGAGACCTTGTTTCGCCGAAAGTACAACAAATGGACGAAGCCGAAACGATGGATAAAGACCTGATCACTGCCATGTTTGAAAATGGGGTAACTCCAGGAAAAGAGTGGAAGGTCTTAGCAAACCATGTATGACTTACCTTTTGTTTTACTGTAGTTGATGGGGCTTGAAACACCGGCTGATTTGGGTGGTGCTGAATGCTCATTCACAAGTGCGGTGATTGCTATCGAAGAACTTGCCAAGGTTGATCCTTCCGTAAGCGCCCTTTGTGACATCCATGTAAGTCATACCCGATGCTCTTTCCTTACAACCGACTGACCTCATAGCACTTTTGGTATAGAATACAGTAACCAACACAGTCATCCGCAAGTTCGGGAATGAAGCGTTGAAGGCCAAGTATCTTCCTAGGTTGGCGACTGACACTATTGGAAGTTTCTGTATATCGGAAGCTGGTGCTGGCAGTGATGCTTTTGCTCTTACAACCAAAGCTGAAGACAAAGGGGATCATTACTTACTGAATGGAAACAAGATGTGGATTAGTAACTCTGGTGAATCAGAGATCTTTGTGATCTTTGCCACTGTGTAAGCCCTGACTAACTAGCTGACGGACAAAAAAGAGTGGCGGGGTTTGAAACTGATATTGCATTGATCTTTTTTCAACATAGTGATCCATCTCTTGGCTATAAGGGGATTACAGCCTTCGTGGTCGAAAAAGAATGGGGAATAGAGGTGGCGAAGAAGGAGCAGAAAGTAAGTAGACCATATAAAGATGGGGGCGATGATTACTAACACAAACGATCATCTATAGCTGGGGATTCGTGCTTCCTCCACCTGCGTCCTCAACATCGACAATGTCAAGGTGCCTAAAGAAAACGTCCTGGGAACCGTCGGACAAGGCTACAAGTATGCGATTGATTCTCTCAACGAAGGACGCATTGGCATTGCCGCTCAGGTAATGAACATAGCCATCACCAATCCCTTCGTATGGCTGTTGCTAATCCGATCTGTTAGATGCTCGGACTTGCCCAAGGCGCATTTGATATAGCCGCTACCTATGCACATGAACGCCGCCAATTTGGAAAACCTATTGCATCCTTCCAAGCCATGCAACATCAATTCGCTCAGGTGGCAGTGGAGATCGAAGCTGCACGACTACTAACTTACAATGCTGCCCGACTCAAGGAAGAAGGCCAACCGTTTGTGATGCAAGCCGCTATTGCCAAGCTCAAAGCATCTCGTGTCGCTGAAATGACGGCAAGCTATGCTGTGGAATGGATGGGTGGGAATGGATTCGTACGGGAAACAGGGTAAGCTGACAACAAACAAACATGAAGGAAAAACTAATCTAATTGATTGGTTCCTTCGTAGTGTGGAAAAGTTTTACCGGGACGCAAAGATTGGGGCCATCTATGAAGGTACAAGCAATATCCAGCTGGAAACGATCGGCAAGATTCTCTCCCTCCAGTACAAATAGAGTCTCTACATTAGTTATCCCTTTAGTACACTAGATTACAATAGTTTAGATTGGGCTTTGGCTCTTTGAATTGCTTAGGCACCCATAAAGAACAGGTCTCGGATTTGAAATTCATGCAGACGGAGTTTGAATTTATTGATACTAAAAAAAGACATTGGGTTGAGTAAACTGACGCTGAGCCTTGCGCAAGTAATCACAATACAACATGTATACAAGTTCCAATTCAGTTGTGCTCTTCATCGTGTTTACTTTCTTCTGAAACCTGCCTGCTGACTACAGTTCTCACGATACGATCTGGTCCCTCGTTGCGTTTGGTGCTGGTTCTTGTCAATAACTGTGGGAAAGGAATCCATTCGCGAAAGCTATAAAAGAAGACCATTTCACTCGGTTCAAGAAAGAATCTTTACTTCTACAACAGCAAGTACTACTCTCTCTACCACTCTCTCTACTGATCAAACCATGTCCTCTGAACAACTTTGTGTTATTACCAACGCTGACTCTCTCACTGGTTATGCTTTGGCTTACCGTCTCTTGGAAGAAAACCGTAACAATGGCAACAACAGCCAATTCAAGTTCCGTCTCTTATGTCGCAAGAAGCAAGAAATGGAGGAATTGACTCGCTTAGGTGCTGATGTTCGTGAAGTGGACTACAACCGTGAAGAGCAAGTCCGTGAATGTATGCGCCAAGCCAAGGCTGTGATCTTGATCCCTGAACATGATCAGCAACGTTTGCAACAAGGTGAAAATGTCATCAAGGCTGCCAAGAGTGAAAATGTCCATCATTTGTGCATGATCTCCATGTAAGTTTTTAAACCCCGCCGCATGAATTTTCTCGACCCCTGACTTTTTTTCTTCTCTGCTCGGTAGCCTTGGTGTTGAATCGATGGAACAGCATGCCACTGATCACCAATTCCGAACCTTGAACCAGTACCGTCAATTGGAAGAAAAGGTCAAGGAAACCATGAGTAGCCGTGAAAAGTACACCATTGTACGCTTGCCCATCTTCTCTCAAGTCTTTTACTTTATGGCCCCTGTTCTCGAAGGTCAAAACCAATTGCCTTTGCCCATCAAGAAGGACAAGAAGTGGTCTCCTGTTGATCTGCAAGAAGTGGTTGAAGCCATCAACAGCTTGGCCAACAAGAACCGTCAAGGTAATGAAGGTTTGTTCACTGGTGGTGACCAAAAGAAGCAAGTCTATCAATTCACCCCCCGCCAAAACTTGAGCATGGATGAATTGGCCAAGCAAATCGGACAAGGCTTGGGTAGCTCTGACATCAAGTACAAGCAAGTCAGCCGTGAAGAAATTGAAAAAATGTTCCGTGATATGCGTGATGACAAGCGATTCAAGCACCGACCTAACTCTCACAACCAAGCTGGTGGCCAACGTGACAAGCCTTACACTTTCCCCCTGGGCCGCTATTTGAATGACGAGCTCATCCAGACCATCTGTGAAGTTTGGGAATTGGTGAACCAAGGTCGCCTCGATAACACCACTCATGATCTGAAGGAGCTTTTGGGCCGTGATCCTCAAGATGTGCAAACCTTCTTCAAAAACAACCGTGACCAATTCCGTGATCTCCGCTAGTGCCTGTGGTCTCGTTGACTCACCTCCAATCAGATCTCTCTTTTTCTCTCTTTTCAAGTTGCCGTTTTCTTACTTTCTTTGGGTTTGTGTGTTAGCTTTATGATCATTGGATGGTTTTTACAATAAAATATCTTGCTTTTCGCAATATAAAAAAACAAGCTATTGCCACGTGCTATGCCCAACAATGATGTCAAAGGCCTTCATCGGAGTTTGAACAATTCTGCATTGACTATTTCCAGCCCCGCCTGAATGGACCATTCAGACCACCCCGCTTTGTGTTTCTATTTTCAAGACGGAACTGGTTTGGTATGTGTGTAGGAGAAACATAGCAAGTGAGCTGATGCCTCGGAAGAGAGATGTAGAGATCAAAAAAGGTGAAAATCCGTTGACAAAAGATAGCTGAAGATGATTGAGTTAGCTTGGTGAAGCCATTTCAAGAAAAGTGCACTAGTTTTAAAGAACCCTACCCAACGCTGTAACAAATAAGAAGAGTGGATTCTGCGACAATCCAGCTTTACCATAAACGTAAAAGGAAACTATGACGATTTGAAAGGTCTCGCCCGCTCTTTTTTCTTTTGCCCCAAAAAGTCACAGTCTCAAAAAAAATCTCAACCTCCCTCTTTTTTTTTCATTTTTCACTTTCCTTCCCTTTCTTCTCCTTTTAGCTCTTTTTTATTTTGAACCCCTCCCCGCACCTTTCCCGCTAACTGTACCATACATAAACACTAACTATTAGTCACAGTATCCTTATCTACCTATCCTTTGCGACAGCATACGACGCTTCATTTAAAGAACCAAGTCTTCACCATGAGCATTACCTTTGAATCACCAAGTCATAGGCGTCCGGGTGATGCCTATTTTACACCTTTGACAGTACCGAATTCGATCTTGACAACGAACTCGATGAATGGTGCTACCATGACGAATCATTCGGGCGTACTCAGTAACAGTGACATTGGTAACAACAACAACAACAACAACAACAACAACAACAACAACAACAACAACAACAATAGCAACAACAGCAACAGCAACACCGACGAGAGCAACAGTGGTGGTACAACACCTTACTTCACTGCACCTATTAATCCAATGCTCAACCAAGATTTTATGAATGCCATCCACCAACGTCATTCATCACAACCAACAGTATTCTCACCTACGATGGAACGAGCACCGGCAGTAGCATTAGCGTCTGGTGGATCGATTGCCGACCGACGACGAGCAGCCAGACAACAAGCTCCACCCTTGAACTGTACACCAGCTACCCCACCGCCTTCTTTACCATCATCAACGACAGGCGGTCCACTTCCTATCACACCTGAGCAACTTACAGGCCATCTCACCAACTCCGCCTCATCGTTACTTGTATTGGACGTCCGATCATTCGTCCAGTTCTCACATGCTCGAATCCGTAAAGCCATCAACGTCTCTGTACCGAACACAATCTTGAAACGACCGACATTCACCATGGAAAAGCTGTACGAAGCGACAGTGGACGCAGATCGATCTCGTTTGAAGCAGTGGTCCTCTTGCTCTGTAATTGTGTTTTACGATCAATCCTCAATGGTAGCGCCTGAACAATGTGCGACTTCTTACCTGGCGAACAAGATGCTTCGCGCTGGGTACAAGGGCTCATTATTCTACGTTCAAGGTAAGCTCCAGTAGTATTGAAAAGAAGCTTACTAACGAAAAGATTAACTTCTTCGCCATAGGTGGCTATGATGCATTCCATTCCTTATATCCCGATCACTGTATCCTCTCTACGCCATCAACGACAAGTGGAGCCGGCTCATTCCCACGCAACAAATTCGCCAATGGGATGAAGACGCCTTCTTTACGCTTAGGCTCCTTACCTCCTTCAACTGCTGCACCCCTCAACCTCGGGCCCTACACTGCTCCAATGCCGCAATTTGCCAATCAAGCTTTCAACCCCTTCTTCTCCAACATCCGTCAAAACATGGAACTCTCTCATGGACCTATCAAAGAAAGGTTTCCTATCCGACTCCCTGATCATTGTCACCCTGTGCTACTTGATGATGCTGAGACACTACTGATCGAAATGGATTCCTTGGATCCGATGCCACGTGCTCTGGCTGGTGCTACCTTGGAAACGAATCAGCAAGGGAAAGCGATCTTCAAGGTGCCTCGGTGGTTGCAGAGAACAATGGTTGATCACAAGGCTGGTGAACTCGGTACCGTTGTCTTGGCCGAACTCTACGAAGTAAGAGCTCGTTATATTATAAAGGTGCTTCCATCTAACTTTTTTCTTATGTTGTCATAGAAACTCGAAAGGACTGAACAGCGCCGATTACAAAACATTATGCACTTCCACTCAAAAGATTCCACAACAGATCCATCAGACTATCCTCTCAGTATTGTCGCAGGTATTGAAATGGGCGCCTTAAATCGTTACACCAACATTTGGCCATTCGGTAAGTAGCGATCTCTTAGTCCGTGCATTCCTTTTTCCTTATACTGAAAGCGCTGGCAACTTCACTTTACCTAGAATACACTCGTGTCAAGATACAAGATACCCCAAGTGGATCAACAGGCTACATCAACGCCAGCTTTATCCAGTATAGTCGACAAGATGCAACCACTACGCCCTCACCTACATCCGCCTCACCCACTACCGCCTCCAACTCATCCATGACCAAATCTTCTGACAGCTCCAATACCGATACTTCATCATCACCGTCATCATCATCTTCTTCTTCAAGGACTAATGCAGCTTCTCCACAGTCTTCTGTATCTACAGCCCCGTCCTTCACAGACAGCAACAAAACCTCATCACCATCAGCATCATCACCTACAGGTGACATTTCACCGTCTTCCGGCCAGATCAACCCCGCTTGTCTTAAGGCCATGAAATCCCCCCATTGGTATCGACAACCCTATCGACGCTACATCTCGACACAAGGCCCCTTACCCTCGACATTTGACGATTTCTGGCAGGTGGTATGGGAACAAAACTCACGAGTGGTAGTGATGCTGACGAAAGAAGAAGAAATGAATAAGGTAAGCGCCCTCCCATCACAGTATATAAAGTCTGTCTCTATATTCACACATCCATACATCTTGCTAGATCAAATGCCATCGGTACTGGCCATCTGAACTGCACAAATCTATCCAGTACGGCGGCACCCGGCTCACCCTGATTGCTGAAACCAAACACAAGATTGCTGCCTCTGATTGGAAAGAAGATGTCATCTACGAACGGGAATTCACGATGGAGAAACAAGGCAACAGCGTGCGTCACATTACACAGTTCCATTACACGGGGTGGATGGATTATGGCGTCCCCGACAACCCATTGGGCACCTTGCAACTCATCCAACTCGCCGATCGTGCACAACGACGCTTCGAATCCGTCACTCTCAACACCGACACAGTGATTGGGCCCATGGTGATCCATTGCTCTGCAGGCTGTGGTCGGTCAGGGGCGTTCTGTGCCATTGATACTGTCCTGCGCCGCCTAAAGTCCGCTACTGCTGCTGACGACTACGACACCGATGCGCTCTGGGAAATCATTTTCCGGTTCCGGGAACAACGGCTCTCCATGGTACAAACATTGCGTCAATTCGTCTTTTGTTATGAAGTGGTGTGGTGGTGGTTTTTAGGTTATGGCCGTCAACTGGATGGCATGGACTTTTAGATTGTGTTGTTTCTTGTTTTTTTTGTGTGTGTAGCCCTTTACATAAACTTTTCTTTACCCTATCACATATTTTATAATCTTCATTCTTACAATCAATAAAATCTTTTTTGCCTCTTGTCTTTGAATTCATCCAATTGTACGCCATTTTCCAAGGGGTTGATCTCCGCGGTGTATCCTGAATTTTGTGGGGAGAGGGGAAGTTGGCGGGGTTTGAAAAATGCTATAAGTCTTCACTTTTTTCCTCAAATTTTACCCTTTACTTCTTCTTCCCTTCCCCATCACTTTTTTCTAACCATCAGCTTTGCCATGGCACCTCCTCTGGCACGAAATATGCATGACGACCCTTAATGATGACAACAAGGGTAAGTCTCCTTCTCTAAACCTTGTCCACCTCTCTCTTGCATTACTAACGTCATTTTGCCTCCCTTTCCATTGTAGAATCTCGTAGACGAAATTACTAATAAAAGTGTGCCAATTCTTTGCCTGTATTCTGCTGCTACTATCACTGATACTTTTACACAGCTTAACCGTCTTTGTCCATCTTCAGTTGCTTAATTTTATCAGCAGTTTAGTCATTTCCATTACAACTCGTCGCCATTTACACGATAGCTTAACTACGGTCTTGAACATAGTCTGTACCATAGTCCAATAGTCCTGCAGTACCAATAAAATCTACTTTAATCATTCTCCCAAAGACTTTGTACTAACCTATAACCATAACATGACCATATACACTACAGAGACCAAACTCATCTACACACACAATTGGGTATTTATAGCACCATCCATCAAGGAATGAGCCACCTGTCAAACCCAACAGCATCATGCGTCGGAGTTTTGATCTGCGGTTGATTGAAT
>LT554489.1:320174-333861 GCA_900079185.1 Absidia glauca
TGACGAAGGCTTTGGTCTCTTTGACAACGTGGCGGATGACAAGGATGATGAAAGTGATGAAGACGATTCTCTTATGGCGCTTCGGGATCAAGCCGCAAAACGTCGCAGAATCCAGAAACCCTATGAATACATGGCACCCACATCTGAATGGTCGGAGAAAGGATACTATGGTGACGAATCGGTGGCCATCAAGGTGAACCAGTTTTGGATCGATTATTTGGAAAACGACATTGACGTTTTCGTATCCGGCGTAAGTTACTACAATGAAGGTAGTGGGATTCAACTGATAATCTCATACTCTTTTCATCTAGAATGCCATTTATGCTACTACCAACATCACGGAAATGATCTTCGCTCTGGCATTGACTGATTTACCTATGAAGGGTGAAAGCAACTATGAAAGACTGGCTGATCCTTCTACTGGAAGTGTTGGTATTACTGCGAAAACTCCACTCATGGTCTTTTATCGGAGTTTGAAGGTAAGTTGACTCTTGCAAATCAAAAATTGAGGATGTTAATGCTAATGTGACGCTTGCAATGTTTTATCCCTTACAGAAATGTACCCAACCACCTGTGACCAACCCTACTCTTTTACTTGGTCAGCATATCTTTGAACGAAACCAAGGTGCCAACGACTCAGCCGATGACCAACACATTGTGGATCCCAATCAACTCTTGGTGCGTACCCCTTATGGCTGGCATTTGGCCGTTAGCAGTAAGTGAACCCCCCCCCCTCCCCATTAAGAATCCATTATGCACACACTCATTAAATTGAATCCTCGTTGCATAGATATCTCGACCAAGACGGTTATATGCGAATTGACACTACAAATCCCCACAGGCGCGATTCCTCTCGGTGATACACCCTACTGTCAGTCCAAGAGCATCATGATCCAACCTTATACGACGTGGCATGAAGTGGTGGGCAGCTTTTACTTCCCGGTCCAAGGCACCTTCCATCAGCTTGCAGTTACTGTGGGCGAACAACTCAAACCCCAGCTCCAAGAAGAAACCAACAGCAACTCTATGCCAACCATGTCCTTGATTAATCAAACTCAACCTATGGTGCTGACAGTGACCGAAACCGACAAGCAAAAGGGGTATCTCGAAAACGACACATCTTTATCGGCCTACGCATCATGGTCGGCTGTAAATAGTACCGGCACAGGAAAGGACGTCTTAGCGTTTGTGGAAAACCATAGTGGAAAGCTGGATACCTTGGACTGGTCACTTGTGGTGTGGAGAATGACAAATCAACCCTTTGCTCGATCTCTTCTGACTCTTTTGGCAACCAACAAGCATTATGAAAGCAGCCTCTACGCATATGGCGTCTACCATGGATTCACTGATATCATTGCCGATCTCCTTGTGCAAGAGCGATCAAGTCTGTTGGAAAAGACAGGGTCGGCGTTTGACTCTCCTCTGGTGAAATGGCGATCCGCAGGGCAAGAATACCCCAAAGTATTCGACTACTTTCCCATTGCGAATGCACGAGGTAAGATTAATTCTGAAATATGACTGGCAAGGGTACTCACCTTTGACTTTTGTTGTAGTGCATCCACTTGGTGGCTCATCAGGGGAGATTGCGAACCAAGAATTCTACCAGCAGTACGATCGCTTTTTGGACTATTTGAATCAGCGCTTGGATCGACAAGCCAACGACTATGTAATCCTATCCGTCTATCTGATTCTTCAGGGCCGCATTGGTGAAGCCCACCAATCATATCAACTCTCACGGCAGCTATCTAACCAAGGGGGCGATCGTAGCAGCAACGAAGAAGCGGTCATTCAACGGGATTATCTGGGTGCCTATCTTGCCACTCGTGTCAAAGCCGGCGATCACTTGGACATTTCCTCTATTACTGCCATCTTGGATAAATACAAGGCATGCGGCTCTTTGCGCTGGCGACAACTATTCAACGACTTGAACGACTTTGTGGTCCAGGTGGAAAAGGGCAGTGAACAGCAAGATTCCATTGGCCTATCGACAACAGAAAGCAACACTGGTGTTGGCACGGATCCCGTATTCGACTTCAGCATCAAGGACAGTCAGGTGGTGGTGCGCTATGCCAATGTGACTCAGCTCCAAGTGCGGCTCTACAACATCAACGCAGAAGTCATGTTCTCCAGCCAGCCCTTCTTGAACAACACCAACAAAATGTCAAACTATGGCTGGGTCAAGGCTAACCATGTGGAAACCGTTGACTTGTCCGACCACCAATCTGACGATGATGTAGCCATGGTGGACCAAGAAGACGACGACTTTGAATGGATTGGTGTCAACAAGATTCGCCCCCGGCGCCATGCTGTCCCCATCCCTCTTGTCGGAAATATGCTTGTGGAGGTGCACGCCCATGGAAAGACTCAATGCCAAACCCACTTCAATCATGCTCTTACCGTCCATGTCTCCGAACAGTACGGCGTGGCTCGTGTCCTTGATGCTGGTTCTGATGGCGCTAAACCATTGTCTGGGGTCTATGTCAAGGTCTATGCAAAGCTGGACGGCGGTCGAACCGAATTCTGGAAAGATGGCTACACCAGTCTTACTGGTGTCTTTGATTATATCAGTGTCACTCATGGCAACGCTCTGGTTGGCGACGACACCCTGGAACAGGCAGTCAAAAAGATCAAGAAACTGTCCCTGCTCTTCTCAAGCGCCCAGCATGGTGTGGTGGTGAAAGAAGCCTGCCCCCCTCTTTAGTTATAGTACGCACTTAGTTGTTAGTTATTCCATGATCTTGAATAAAATCGATGTCTGTGTAATTTTGCGACGGACAATGGCCTTTATTAACACAATGACTCACTTGGTTTCCTGGTTACATGGTCACTTTACTGTAGTGTATAGTGACATATGGTCAATCCCCTTCAAAGGACTCATGTGAATTGCAGCCCCGCTAAATTTGCAACTCCGCCTTAGCTACAAAGAAACTTTTTCCACCTGCCTTAATTTTGCATCTTCTTTGCTTCTTCATCACTTTTATTCTTCCCATCGGCATTGTCACCGCATCACGAACGAACCGCCCTATATACAACGATTTTCAACGACGAACGCTAACTCTCCCCTTCTCACCATCTTGTCCATCAGTTTCCCACCATGACCAACATTTGCCTTTTGCATCATTGCTCCCTTTTTTCTTCGCAGATCGTAAAACAAGGGGAAACCCTCGCAATTTTTTTTAAATGCTCTCCAATTCCATTGTAGATTGTCTGGCCATTGCACTTTGAAACAGCGTTATTACTTGGCTCTCTTCCTTTGAACGCTACCACTGACACTATTGGCATCGTTGGACAGCTCTCCCCTCCTTTCCTTCCTTCCGTAGCTCATTACACTAGATTAGTCTTTCCAAGTCAAGTACCCTACCTTACGCCTCTAGTTTAGACATAGTTGTATTCAATACATCGTTTATCAACTACCTATCCTTCCACCCACCCCTATAAAAGACATACTGGTATCGAATAAAACTGTTTACTTTATGTATTCCATGACGTTATGACTAATCTAAAGGCTTGAGTAGTGGGAGGGTATGTACAGTACATGACAAGCTAATCTAGTGGAATGATCTAGAGAATGAATAAGGGGAGAGCTGAATGATTTTGCCAAAATTGTCAGTGGTAGTGTGTGCACAGACAGGGCCAAGGGATGGGTCGCTTCAAAAGTACAATAGCTAGGCGATCTACAATGGAAAAGTGAGTGCACCCCCCCCATCAAAATTGCGAGAGTTTACCAATGTTTTTCGTCATCCATCCAGGGAGTCTATATCCATTATCATTACAATCGATCGTCTAAGAAAAAATAGAGCAATTATGCAAAAGGCAAATGTTGGCCATGGTGAGAAATTGATGATAGCGAAAACGATAGACTTACATGTCCGTCGTTAAAGGTTGTTCGTTTGCTAAGGAATCCAAATAAGAGGTAGCGTAATTCCGACGGAAAGATAAAAGTAAGGACAATGTAAATGTAAAAGTGGTGAAGAAGCAAAAGAAAGAAGAAATAGGTATGAGGAGAGAAAAGTTAAATTTATGCGTAGGGCGGAGTTCAAAATACATAGACCTTCAGGAACCAAAGGGCCCCCAAGCTCATAAAAGTGAAAGATTGCTGCCATACAACTGCAGACGCAAGGGCAAAAGAGCAGGGAATGGGATAAAAACGATAGGTATATGTTTTTTATTAGACGAATAAGAGGAGGGGGTAGAGGTTTCAGGTTGTGTGGGATAAAAATACATGACATTATGGTGATAACTATAAGGGTAAGAAGATGAAGATGACAACTAAGCGCTTGTTTTTCCGTTGGCAGCATATACAAAGAAGAGGACCCAGGCGACAAGGAAGGCAGCGCCAAAGATAGACACATAGATGATTCCCATGCGAGGAAGCTTTTGATCGGCGTAAGCATCTTCTCCACTTTGGGCGAGACGGAGTTCCCGGGCATTGACTTCCTTCATGTAGGCTTCCCGTTTCTTGCGAGAGGCTTCCAAGGCGTTTTCATACCAGATGCGCTGAACCAACCAAAGAATGCAGATCAGGACAAAACCGATAGCGGCAAGACACAAAAAGACAATCATCACCCCAGAGTATGCTTGGTTAGCGGTGTTATCTTGCACCACACCGACCACAATATCGAGAATCGTTGTGCCAATGTTGTTGGAGCTCTTGTAGATACCCAAGCCTGTACCGATATAGTCTGAAGGCAGAAGCATACCGATCGAGGTGATCATAGCAATGGGACCAAAGGCAAGCGAGATACTGTAAAAGACCATACCGACCACAGCACTGACGTAGGTCCAGCCAAGCAAGACGGAGCTGAGAATCAAGAAGATCGAAGAGATGAGCACTAGAGAGACGGAGAGAAAAGTGTCAATTAGATGGTCAAATTAAGGTTTCGTCGGACCCTGGAGACTTACAAATGATAATACGGAAACCAAACATGTCCATGACAATGCCCAAAAGAGGAGTAGCCACAATAGGTACAGTTTGAGAGGCACTGGCTTGGTATCCAGCAAGACTACTGGTGGTATGGAAATGCATAGTGACGAATTCGGTGGAGATGGTTTGGAAGGACGACCAGACAGCAGCGTACAAGAATTCAATGAGGATGATCAACCAGTAAATAGCAGGGAACTTGAAGATACTTCGCCATTTGAAGGTTTTCTTGGCCTTGAGTTTGTCGATTTCGGATTGAGTGACTGTGTATTGACCACGGAGCTTCTTGACAACGAGGGCATAGATGATGTTCATGGCAATGGAGAAGGCACAGAGAATAAACGAGAGCCAGAAAGGCCACACCCAATCACCAGTCCTTTCAGCAATAGGATTGGCCACCAAGGTACCCAGGAAAGTAGCCAGACGACTGATGGATAGTTGGAGACCAATAGCAATAGCCAAGTGTTTGGTACGGAACCATTTTGATAAGAGAGATTCTTGCATGGTGACCTATGTTTAAAATCCAAGGTGAGAAAAAAAGAAGAGGGGACGGGACAAGCCAACAAGCATCCACCACACTTACAATAAGACCGCTACCAATACCAAAGATGACACGACCCACGATCATAAGAGGGAAGGATGTGTATTTCCCAGCAATGGCAGTCAGCAAACTACCAATAATCACTAGGACGTTGACGGCCAATGTACCCCACACCGACCCAAACATGTCAATGAAGAGACCACCCGCAATAGGGAAGACGGTGTTGATAATGGAGACAGAAGATGATAGAACGCCATATCTCGTATTGTCGATACCAAGGTTCTGTTGAACGATTACAAAAAAGTGAGGTGAGTAAGGTTTTCGAAGATATTCGCATCGGTCCGACGCTCACTTACCGCTTTGATAGGCTTTTTCATGGCACCAAGGGCACTTTGAGAAAAGTGAGATCCCACTACCAGAAAAAAGGATGAGTACATTACATTCAAGATGCATGGGAGACAATGTCGCTACTTACATGGAAGTAAAAGAGCAGTACCGAGAGCAATCGCCTTGTATTGCCAGGGGGCATTCGCAAAGGCAGCATCCGATCCAGTTTGCAACCCTTTTTGATCGTCTTCTTCTTCGTCTGTTAAGGTTTCAACAGGTATAGTCTGGAGATGGTGGTTGTCATATTCAGTCTTCTCGTCAGATAAATCCGTCCCCATTTTGTCAATGTGTAAAGTGAAAGAGAAAGAGAGAAGCAAAAAATAGGTTCGGGGTAAACTTTATAGGCATGGCGGGGGTTGAACATCAAAATCAGTGGATTATCTGATTTTTAGATCTGTTTTCGGTTATTGCCACCTCACTCTAAATTATCAGATGGTTTCAATCGTTGCGTTCACTCCCCCCACTACTCTCTAGTATCTCTACCCTTTTCAAACACCCCTAGAATTGGTGATCCCATCTAACGCAACAAGAGTACATGTGTATGATCGACCGTCCGCTTCAGTTTTTGATGAATTTCACTATAAGTGGTGCATTCCTTTTGTGTGAGCGGGAAAACCCTCCATTTTTGGTCTTGGCGGGAACCGAACTGGAGTCGGAGTGAGAAAATTTTCTTACAGGGGCCAGGTTTTGGATCACATCGATTCACCTAAGATCAAAGATGGTTGCACATTGATAACAGAGAGACGGATTCCAAGTTTTGAGTTTTGTGATATGATGCACACATTCTCTCACATCCAGATGCATCTGCGTTTTCATTCACGTTTAGCTACTTCATTTATACTATACATCCAAAAAAAGGTATTTCTTACTCGTTCATTATACAGATGGAAGTCCAGGAACAAGATCTGGATTCCGATCCTTTGTGCTGACTATAGTTCAATCCAAGGTTGCACCACACTTTAATCTACAACTTTAAATCCTCGAGTATCCCTACCATACACTACCATTCCCGTTCTGATTCCATTATCATCACCATCGCAAAAGATCAGATACTGGACCCTTACATTTAAGAATACCAGTATATCACCCCACAAGTCTTTTCCTCGGCTGCACACACTGTTCACGCAACTACTCCGTTTACGGACCATAGGTGGAAAGTGCACCATCAGCCCAAAAGTCATTTCAGAACTTATGAGTATGCATTATGGTTGCCCTCAGGTTTCCAAGGGACCAAAATCATGCATGTGCGAGGGTTTGGGAGTTCAATTTTCGTCAGCTTACCATGCGTCCCGTCGGAGTTTGCAACTCGAGCATCTGTTCCCATGGAATCAGGCCATACGTACAGGTTGGTCATAGGAAGTGGTGAGACCAAAACGTTGATGCCGGCAACATTATCACATAATAAAGCTAGAAACTGTCAGCTGTTACCGAATCACAATGCTACAGTTTCCCAGAAACCATTTATTGTGTTCTGTAACGTCAAGACATCGCTATATTTTCTGTTCCTCTTACACAAACGCAGCTAATCAATTTCTACTGGAACGTATGTGAGTGATCCTATACCCAATACCATACGAAGATGCGCTAGAAACACTAGGAGCCAAATGGTAGGGGTGGTTCTATGATGTGAAGGACCCCCGCCCAACCAAAGTTGACCATCATTGATCGATCACCTGCTTTACACCGTCATAGTCCCACACCTATTTATTGGTAGGAGCCTGTTGTGTTCCATTGCCTTTTTCTACCACCAGTTTCCTATCATTATTTCAAAGATGAAAGGGCGCTGTATTCATTGAAGTAGTATCTGTCTATGTGTTTCTATACTTTTCTTTACTCGGTTTAATTTGCACTCACTCTATATTTCAAACCCCGATTAGGCTACAAGACCTTTTTCTCTGCCCGTCCTTTATCTTGCTCCTTCTTCCCCTCGTCATCACTTTTTTACCGCATTGTCATTCTTTTTTACTCCACGACGACAAACGAACGAACGGACGAGCAAACGAACGAACGGACGGTAACTCCCCCTTCTCACGTCATGTTCATCTTTTGCTTACCATTACTAACTTTTTGCCTTTTGCATCGTTCCTCCTTCTTTTGGCACTAGATCGGCTACGACGATGACGACGACGATAGAGACGACGACGATGTTAATGCCGACTCCACCACTGCCTCATGTCGCCCAAAAAGGCCCTTTTAAAATTTTCAAATGTAAAAAACATGGGGAAACCCTTGAATTTTTTTTCTCCTGCACTCATCTTGTCCGTAGTAGATCCCCTAGCCATTGCACCGATAAAGCGCACTATCCCTTAACCCATTCCCAGCACCTACTACTACTGATGCTTTGGATAACACTGGCCTGCTCTTCACCTCCCTTTTCCTTAGCTCATTACACTAGATTAGTCACTCCATGACAAGCCCCACCCACTAGGACATGTAGATAGGATAGAAAATCTCCCTTTCTTTACCTTTTGATTTGAAATAAAAAGACACTAGTAAGCTCTATGCATTTAGACCCTTTTATTGCATCTCCAACACTGACATGTATCATGCTTATCAGTTCGGCAACAATAGCTAACAACGACAAATTAAAACATACCACTACCTAAGATTGGGTGCAGGATACATAGATGGAGAATGTAATGGCAAATCAAAGTCTTTGAACAGATCAAATCTGTTACATTTGTTTATTTGATCGAGTTTTTAAAAGGATGGATAAGGAGTGACTATGTAACAGCAATTCAAGGGGGAAGATATGTACATACTAACTAAAGGAAGTGGTCTAACGTTAAAAATCAATAAGAGTGGAAGTATAACCTCCCGAAGATTGGTTATAATGGGCCAGAGTCATACTATAGGGTGGGGTGGATGGCCTAGGCGTTTCTGACATAGTATAGGTGTTACAAGGAGCATACGCAGGAGTAGTGGCGTTGGGTGACAATTGGTATTCGTTGCACGGAGGATCGATCGCCATCGTTGTCGTGGTTGTTGTCAATGGATGTAAGTTTGGGCAAGACACCACGTCTTCGTTAGACAGGGCCATGGATTCAGGCGATCCAAACCCGGTGTAATGGCGCTTGTTCGCTGCCATTAGATTGGTGTCCTCCAACTTTGCAAAAACAATAGGTTTGAGTTAATACATTCCTTGTCTATGCGTCCAATGCGTGCACATACCGGTCGCTTTTTCGTTTCGTTGAATGTCCTGAATGGTGTTGCGGAGTCCATGCTTTTTGGAAAACGAAGAGAAAGAAAGAAAGGAAAGCTTTTGAGGGACTTTTTTTTATTTTTGTGCCAAAGCGCCTTTTTTCAAACCCCGACAGACCGAGCGGAAAAGCTTGAGATGATCGTTTGAGCGGGAGTCAATCAGACAAAACGCCCAATAGATGTTAACCATTTAGGGATCCAAGGTAAACAAGGCTATGTCTTGTCTTGAGGAACGATCCTTCATTTACATTACGTCGAAAAAAGTAGGAGATCATCACTAGCCCGGCTAGTCACAGTCTGATCCATCTCTTTGGTAGGGTTTGAGAACAATGTATCAGACGTGACAAATCAAGGGCATTAATTCACGCCCACACAATGTTTCTCAGACCATCCCAACACATACAACACAAAGTTAAGGAGTGATTTTGATCATGTCACCTTCATTAAGCACCTCCACACTGAGTATAAGGTACCCTTTATTAACTGTAGTGTAGTCGATCCTTCATCAAGAGGTATAAACAAAACAGACTGAAGTAATTCATCATCTATACTATCATATACTATGTCATCACCATCTGTAATCTAATCCTAGGAGCGGTAGACAGCTGATACAAACAGATCCTTTTGACGCCAAGGGCTTTCATTTGTTCTTGATCTAGCATTGATTTGTGAGCACATAACAGCTATAATCACCAAGACATCATTGTTAGTAACATCCGTTCATTTTGCAGTATGAGATGGGATTGCGGGACTGACAGGAGCACGCATATGCCACTTTGTTGTAATTAAGACTTACCATAACAATCGTGCGCCGTTTAGGAAAGAAAGGAGTTCTTTGTGATGATTCAGTGCTATGTATAGTCCCTAACCTACCATACAACAAACAAAAGATGAGAGGATAATGCAGATTGCTGATCATGCAGTCAAGTCGGCTACTTTGTACTCAACCATCATTTTGTATTACCTAATAATGTAAGAGATTCAGGCAATGAAGGATGTGCCGTTATGCCCAGACTAAGAGAGACGTTCGATCGCCCAGTGTTCCACGCCAAATGACAAATTGACCCGACGGTCCGTAGCAGTGTATATGCTGGACATGTTCCAATCGTTTGTAACAAGAAGGTTGACAGCAATTGGGTACCATGCCATCTACATCAATGTTGCCATTCATCTTGTCAAAAGAGAGAAGAAAGAGAAAGAGGGAGAAAAAGAAATGAGAGGGACGAGATATCCCGCACAATCCCCGAAGGCGGCGTTTGAAATAATTGGGTGGGGCTATCCAACTCCGGTGCACTAGCCAAGTAGACAATAAACGAGATCATACTCAACAAACTGATTCAATATACCGTACACGTTCTCATCACTTTCATCATCTCTAATCAAGACACAATTAGAAACAATATCCATGAAACGATTCATTTTCCCAAGCCCTTTCTATTTTTAAAGCCTAACCTTTATATGTTAAGATTCATCCAAGGACCTCGGTTGTTTTAACATTCGATACTTTTCCATCCCTCCTTCTCAAAGTCTTTTACTTGCAGTTCACCTATAGTAATAGTGGCGATGATGACAAGTAGTTAGCGTTTGGTAGTTAGGGAAATGAGCGCATCAATCACTTTTGTACAAGAACGGGCCGACATTAGAGGTGGCGGGAAAGTCCGTCAAACTCCGCCCACCCCGCCCCCTTTTTTCTTCGCTAAAGAGAAATTCTTGCGTTTTCCTTTCTTTCCCTTCTCTTCTGCTCCATTTATCTTTTTTCTTTTGATCTTCTTCAGTCTCCTTTGGGCACTTTGTTTTGTTTACTCCTCAATTCTCAAATACAAGTACTTGGATCTAGTCGAGTTTACTTGCAGTGGCATGACTTCTAGGCCTCAATCAGCATTAAAAGATCTTCAACACATTACTGAAGTTGATACCGATGACGCTCTATCTGGTCGTGGCAACCTTGTGGCACCTGGAATTGATCGACTCCCTTGGGAAACCGTGGCAAAGAATGGATTGGATCATATCAGTACTTCCAACATGATCTGGTATAAAACAGCGCTTATGATGAATCGTCAATTCTTACTTACCAAGCTGTTGTCAATTTAATAGGGTCCCAGCTGCCAAACATCCTCAAATAGCACCAACAGAGTTTCTAGAATGGATCAAAACTCACGGCAATGCAACTTCTTATAACAAGAATCCTGTCCGAAGGCAACGGTCGGCACTGTCTGTCACTTATACCTCCAGCGAAGAAGAAGAAGAAGAAGAAGAAGAAGAAGACGATGACGACGATACCGAAGACGATGATGAAGACAAAGGCAACAGTGATGATTACCCTTCAGCTTACACAAACTCAAATCTTCCTATCGACACTACACACTCTTTTGATCCTAGTGCACTTGGTAAGGATCGGCATGCAAAGGAAGGGAAACAATGGACAATGCATACTGATTAAACCTTCTTGTTGTGTAATTAGATCAGGATCAGACTGTGGATACCATAGCCGCGCCTCTTGATACAACTCCTGTCTTGGCAAACTCAGAACGAAAATCATTGTTACGGCGCAAAGCACTATCTTCCCGTGGACGACAAAACATTAGCCGACCTCCTTCTGCCAAGCATGCAGCTGCAGGGCAACCATCTGACACCAACAACAATGACATAAATGGAAATGGAAGCACAGCAAGCGATATCATCGACATTGTGACCGGCAACAACACAGACTCTATACCACTCGATAGCCAGCAGCTTTGTGATCAACCAGTCAGTATGAACGAGTTGGTGGATCTTGGTCCCATGCCCGAAATAGAACCTTCTCCACAACTTCTCTCCCGCATGCAAACCGTTGAAACACAGATATTGGAAAGGCGATCATCTACACCGGAAATCGACATACATTCATTCTCTTCATCATCATCACAACCACAACAATCACAATCACCACAACCCGTAACACAAAGGAAAAGGAACGAATTGCGACGATCAGTATCAGACCGCTTCTCATGGATGTCAAACTCAGAGAAGAAACGATCACCATGGATACGAGGACTCTTCGACAAATATAGACGTGTGGACGAAGCAAGCAAATCTAGATCAATACCATCATCAACGAAGGAGAAACCAGCGACCGACTCAATGCCATCGATACCAGCCATCCAGCGCTCTTCGTCTCATAACTTGATCTCTTACCTCTCACGGAAACTATCATTCTCGACTTCCAAACCGACAGACAGCAGCAACAACAACCATCCTCGACGACGCTACTCCCACTTTTTACAGCATAGCGGAAAGCATTCACTAAACAAAGAGCAACCGGTCGAGGCGGATGAAAATGGCGTCACCAGCAATGGACACCGTCTACCGATTCATTTGGAAAGAGGTGTGTATCGACTATCTCACATCAAGCTATCAAATCCTCGACGGCCACTCCGGGAACAAGTCATAATCTCCAATTTTATGTTCTGGTACCTGTCTATCATCAATATGCACCCTCATCAGATAGAACAACAACAGCAGCAGCAACATCAATACTCACATCAACAACAGCAATGGCAGCAAAAGCAACTACAGCAACAGCAACTACAGCAACAGCAACAACAGCAATACTCACATCAAGATACCAACAGTCTACCATCATCCTCACCACAAACGGAGGATATCCGGCTACAGATGACACCTTCACCTATGTCTCACCATTCACCTATGAAACGACCCTCGAACAACCCTGAAACCTCGCAAGTTTCGACTCCCACTCCCACAAGGTCTCCCTCTCCTCTGTCTTCTAAAAACAAGAAGGACAAGTACAAACCCGTTCGAAATCTATCTTTTGGAAAACCACCCCCTAGTTAACGATCCCCCTTTAGTGTAGTAGGCTTTACAAATAAAAAGACTTGTCGGAGTTGTACTTTTGAAATGCCGACATTGATGATTTGACTTTTTTTACGATTTTATCTTCTTCCCTCTCTTCCATTCCTTTTTTATTTTCCATTCACACTTTGGACGCCATCCATGGGAAACACTTCATCAAAGAAAGGCGGGAAAAGCAAAAGAGGCAGCAAGAAAAGCCAAAGTCTCCCTCCCCCGCCCCGATTAGATTTGCCCGATAATGAATACAGCACCAACACCACACAGTCGGTCAGCTCGATCCTTCTTACGTCTCAACATCGCCAACAGCAGCAAAAAGCGAACGCCAACCTGACAACTCTTGCACAACTCAATCCCGATTATCCAGTGAAAGAAGAGCATGACGAGACCCAGGATACAGTACAACGACAAGATCCCTTCCAAGGCAAAGTGGAGCATCCTCAACAACACAAACTGCTCGCCCAGTCCGACTTTTGGCCACCCCAGCGAGATGTACAACAAAACATGGACGATAACAACAACACACTCAATGGCTACAACAACAATCAGCTCACCGTAGGCTCCATCAACCAACTCACTGTAAACTCTATCAACAGCATGAACGGCTCGTCCATTTCGCCTGCCCAACTAGATGACTATATACAACGACTCTTGGAGGTCGGCTATGCATCAAAGGTGCCGAAACAGCTTTGCCTCAAGACCGCCGAAGTTAGCGCTATCTGTAAAGCCGCCATGGATATCTTCCTAAGTCAGCCCGTAAGCAGTAATGATCAAAAAAAAAAAAAAAA
>LT554489.1:345642-357062 GCA_900079185.1 Absidia glauca
TGCATTTCCCCGCCTGATAAGTTACTAGTAATGCAAAGTAGATGAGTGGGACATGATCTGATCTATCCTCCATTTTCGTCTTACCTCCAGCTTTCAGTGAAGTGAGATTCAGACAAGTGCCATTCCATCCCAATCTTGGTCTAACCCAAAAAGAAGATTAGATTCATACCATCCCCCCCTTGTTTGTTCAAACTTACAGGATCACCAAATGATTTGCCCTTTTGCGACTGGAACTTTTTGGCCATCTCAAAGAGATCCATGGGACTACCAGGATGGATGGCTGCACGTTGAGGGACATACATCACTTTGGACCGCCAGCTTGGAATGCCATAGTCGCTGGCCTTCTTGCCATGTAGAGTAGAGGTGCCACTTTCATACGGCACAAGTTCTGCCAAGCATTTCAAGAGCGTTGTTTTCCTACAAAGTAATCAAGTGGAGAGGGTTAGTGGAGTCGATACAGGAGGGGAGCGATTCTTGTCAAGTTCTTACCCAGCACCACTTGGACCTCGTAGAACCAACACTTGACCTTTATCCACAGAGAGATTGATGTCTCTGAAGAGCCAACGTTCATTAGCGAGTTTCATCGATATGCCCTTGGCTTCAAACATGGTGGGAGGGGGAAAGAATGAAGAAAGCGAAAGAGAGGGCAGAATTTCGAATCCCCCCCAATTATGTTTTTTTCAACACCCTAAATAGTCAGACCAAGTTTTTTAAAACTCCGGTTGGGTGGTTGATTGACCTCTTGAGGGCTCTTTTTATTGCCCATTCTGTTAGGAGAAAGGGAGCATTTAAAGTAGTACGATACAATCGCAGCTCATTGTTTAAAAGAACTCATTGAGGAGTAAGAAAGGAGACGGTTGAACAAGAAAGAAGAGACCGTTTCCACTATAAGAAGTGAATCATCCTCTATCCATTGGAATTTAAACCCCGACGGGCAAGAAAAGAAAAAGGTTTGGTTCTCATTTGGTTGTTTCTTTTCTTGCCTTCTTTCTTTCCTTTCATTCCTTGTCTTTTTTACCATACTTGTATTACACGTCTCACGTCTCTCTCTCTCTTCTATCTTCACCTTCCTCTTTGACTCTTGACGTATTAGACTCACAACCTGGTGAAGTTAGTCCTACTCATCTATCTCAATCTACTGGTTGCCACTACTTCCTATTGGTAAGAACAGTCGTGCCGCCTCTCTTTATAGAACTTGCTTTTGCTAACACTTTGCCCTCCCTGTTACTTGAAACCCCTTCTCCATCCCTAGCCATTCTTTCCCACCGACTCTATCTCTCCATTCGTGGGTTCGGCTCTTCTTGGACTCTATCAACCATAACTCTCTACTTTCTTCAACCCTTGTCTCTGTGTCTTCACTATGGCTAGTATCACTACAACATCGGTACCCATGCTAAAACGGAAACAGAATGAAGGTGACAACACTGACGCTAGTAACTACTTTGGCTCCACCAATGATAGTAACAGCAGCAGCAATAACAACAACAATAGCAACAATAGCAACAATAACAATAACAATGACAACGACAATAATAGCAGCAGCAACAACAAAGCCAACAAGAACAGCAACTGGGAAAAGGAGTTCTACAAGAATGGATATCCAACAGAGGTGATCGTCATTGAAGATTCACCTACTCCTCCGCCTAGCCACCAACCTGACCACCAGTATCCATACCAACAACGCTATCCCTATGCTAACCCAGGCTCATCATCCACTGGGGCTTTTAATCAGTATCGCTCGGCTGGCCAACGACTGAATCAAGTTGGTCTTCCTCCAAGTAGTGGCCTTGGCAATCACAAGCAACAGATGGGCCTCGGTGTCTCCAACCCTTCCTACTCTTCTTTACCGAGACCTCCCTCCATTTATCCTTCGGGTGTCTCCTTGGCAACACCCACTCAGCCCTCCTATGCGACCACATCCACCGCTGCCGCCACCGCCGCCTTCCAAGCATCCAACAAACGAGCTCGAGAACAGCATCAAGAAGATATGCAATCATCAACAAACAAACGACGAAAGGACGTGTCCTACCTACGATTGGATCCTGGTAAGCAAATGGGTGTGGGAGGGTTGAACGACTACTAACACTCTCTTTCGTCCCTTTTTTAAAGCTGGTCAATATTCTATCCTACCCACTAATACAACATCCACGTCCACTGCTCCCACTAATACCTCCACTCTTCCATTGGCTCAGATGAATCCGCCGCTGCCAGAAGTAAGATTTTTTACCCCAAACATGTGAAGTCCTATTTCTAACCAGCTTGTTTATTTTTAGAGCTACGATGATAAGGAGGGCCATTACATTATCAAACTCAACGAATCATTGACCGCCCGATGTAAGTCAACGATCAACGTGGAGGAGTCATATGCTAAAAAAAAAACGTCATCTCTCTCTCTCTCTTTGTATATGTGTAGACAAAATCATGCGATTACTGGGACAAGGGACATTTGGAAAGGTCGTCGAATGCTATGATCGAGTCCGTCGGACATTTTGTGCAGTCAAGGTGATCCGAGCCATACCAAAATACCGTGATGCCAGCAAGATCGAAATTAGGGTGCTTAATACCCTCAAAGAGCACGACCCATTGAACTTGAAGTAAGTATCTGTCTCTGCTGCTATTCGGAACTGATCTCCTTTCTCTCTTTATGCATGTAGCAAATGTATTCACTTGTTGGAATGGTTTGATTATCGAAATCACATCTGTATGGTGTTTGAATTACTGGGGCAATCGGTCTTTGATTTCTTGAAATCGAATCACTTTAAGCCTTTTCCCTCGACCCACATCCAGCAATTCGCGAAACAACTCCTGACCAGTGTAGCCTGTAAGTGCCGGTAGTGTTCTCTTCATGGCCTCTCATCCTTTTCTTCTTCTAGTCCTCCATGATCTCAAGTTAATACATACCGATCTGAAACCTGAAAACATCCTCTTGGTCAATCCTACGAGCCATTATGGAGCAGGTGGAGTATGTACCGCCCGAGACCAGATCTAGACATTGGGCCCCCTATACTCACATTCTTCTTTTTCTTCCATAGAACAAGCAATCACTGATTCTGGAAAACACTGATATACGACTCATCGATTTTGGATCCGCCACATTTGAACGGGATTACCATTCTTCGGTTGTCTCCACTCGGCATTACAGAGCGCCTGAGATCATACTAGGTAAGACTGGGCGGGGAGGGGGGACAAACAAGCCGTGGTCGTCATCATTAAGCATTGACCCTTCTTTTAGGTATGGGCTGGTCCTATCCATGTGATGTTTGGTCTATCGGCTGCATACTTGTTGAATTCTTCACGGGCGATGCTCTATTCCATACGCACGATAACCTTGAACACTTGGCCATGATGGAGGCTGTTATTGGTACCATCCCCCCTCATCTTATTCGCTTGTCAAGGTAAGCCCTATCGTCACTGTTAGCTTCTTGGTGCACCAACTCATGGGCTTTTGCTTTGTATTACTTACTCTATACTAGTCGGGAAGGACAAAAGCTTTTTAAAGACCACAAATTAAGATACCCTGATACCAAAACTACTCACCAAAGCCGTCAATATGTCCGTAACATGAAGCCCATCAATGTAAGGAACGACCCCTGTGATGATCGTGCACTCATTTTTTGTCTCTCTTTCCCTAGCAACTGATAACGCCCACTACTCTTTTGAATGCAGAATTCATGGACCTGATTCGCAAAATGCTGGTGTATGATCCCGCTACTAGAATAACTGCTCGGGACGCCCTTCGCCACCCCTTTTTTAATGTATAGTCTCTCTCTTCCCCTCCCACTCCCTTACTACTACTGACACTCTGTCCCTCACTTCATTCATGCATCTCCCACTCTCTATAATACTCTTTGCTGATAATAAAAGCTTGATACATTGGAACACATGGTTGTTCCTTATTACTGTTACCACTATCATATTCATCTAGGCCCTGAATGATCGCTGTTTGAATCCTGATATCATAGACATCCTATAAAAAGGATAATCGAATACACTTTATTGGGTCGATCCCCCTTTTTCTGCTACAATAACTGCGTGATCATGGGCATCGTATGAAAAAGTCGGAAGCGACGATCTCTACTGGAACTTCTGGCTGGTGCCCTTTGTTTTACTCGGTGAAAGGAGGGGGTTGAATATCGTTGGTGTGATGTGTCGATGATTGCTTCATAAAAAGCCTACCTGTTTTTGGCATTGCCACTCGTGAAATCGTAGAGGAAGAGACCAAATTATGCTAGTGTGTTTGTCTCTTTTCGCCCGTTGAAACAATGGCAGTTCACTTTTTTTTACACTCGACGACACGGAACCGATTCACTCGTATATGGTATGATCCAGTATGTGATTCAATGTTTGGATGAGTATACATGAATAGGATTACTGGACAAAAGCGGACCTCTATTCATGATCGGTAGTAAACTGTCAAACTCCGCCAAGCGCCCCTGAAGCTGTCAAACTAAAACATGCCTTTATGAGGAGAGTGGGTAGCAAATATGTTTTAGTGAACAATCTACACTATCTAATTGCTGTTGAAGATGATTATACATCATCATTGCCTTGTCTTTCACTTTGTTAACATCAAGTGGGATCAAGGACTAACTTGATTTATGAATTCAAACTCCGCTTAATGTGCCACAGATGTTCTCTATATTAAGCCGGACAAAGTTAAATTCTCTTTTTAACCTTTTCTTCCCTTCATCAATCACTTTTTTCTTTTTCCTTCCCTCTTTTATCTCTCCCTTCATTCACTCGACCCATTCCTTTCTTTTAACCTTATACACTAACAATGGTCTTCAAATCGACTTTACTTTTATCTTTTGCCTTGGTCCAAATGGCCTTGGCAACGACAGTGACCATCGTCAGTCCCAAAGCAAAGGATGTCTGGCACGCTGGCCAAGTGGTTGAATTCAAATGGTAGGTCATTCAGGCAACTTTGATCTTCTCAATGTGTATAGATCTCTAATGTGTACTTGTTTGCTCTTAGGACTGGAGAAGCTACACCTGCGCACAAAGGAAACGCCACCCAACAAAAGTCCGCCTCCAACAAGAAGAATCATAAGAACGACATGCTATCCATTGCTCTTGCCACTGGTCCTGCTCAATCTCTTGTGATCGATCGCGTGATTGCCTCCAACGTTAACATCACCAAAGGCAGCTACAAGTGGAAGATCCCAAAGAACATTAACACGACCAAGAAGTATGTGATTGAAATCGGTCCCAACGCTTCTGATATCGCTTTTGCTGGTAAGTTTCAACACCAAGTCAATCGATCTCTTTATAGAAACTAACCCTGTGATTGTAGGCTATGTCACCATTCTCAAGGCTCCTCACCAAACGAACAGCACCTCCACTTCTAGCAAGCCCACGAAAACAACCGTTACAGTGAAGCCTTCTCACACCGTCGTCACTACATCGACTCCTACCAACAAGCACGAACCCACATCCGTCTGTGTCGCTGTACCCAACAAGAATGGTGCTGGATCAACTGTCAAATGCCATCCTCAACCCCAAAAGTCGCACAGCCAAAAGAAAAAGTCTTCCTCCACTACTGCCAAAACGACTGAAAAGAAAAAGCACACTTCTTCCACGAAATCCCACCACTCCACAACCCGCACTCCCCCTGCTGCCACTCCTTCGGTTTAAGGCTTATGCCCCGGTGTCAAAATCTAGATTGTAGTCTACCTTCCTCCCCCTATACAATGTACTCTTTTATATCAAATCCTTATAGTGTATCCCCTTTTTTGTTGTTTGCTATTTCTCTTCACTTTATATATCTTCATGTTGACAAGTTGACCTATCAATAAAGAGCCAATGTACACACGCCAAGCTTGTTTCCATTTTTGTCCCTTTTTGTACACACACACACAATCAAAGTTTCCGGCAATCACTAACTTTATCAGTAACCCTTTTGAAACGCCGCCATTTGGAAAAAGGTGTACCTGAATTTTGCGAACAATAAGAATTTTGTGGAGAGAGGTGTATCGTGGATGCGAACGAGGATCAAATACGACGCCGATGGAACAACACAATGATGAACGGCACATATCTCACCAGCCTTCTAAGAGTAATCTTGTCCGTGCCGCCCTCGATCCACCTACCAGCCTCTGCATGAAGTTGTTCACGGCGATCGACGAATGGCGTAACTGACTGGCGGCATGAGAACTCAGTCCTGACAACAACAATTTGCCTGCCGTCGCTACCAATGCATTTGTACAGGTGATCATGATGCTCAGGAAGACCTTTATACAAGACTCGGTGCTCATGATGGAACTCCGCCCCTGTCATCCCATTTGGCAACATTCAATCTTCTCTTATTCAGCCTACTTGTCATTCAAAAGGTAAGTCCACATCATATCATTTGAATGTAGTAGAGTGCTCACTCTGATATGTTAGGGATCTGGTGCAAATTGAAGCTCAGGAATACGATTCTGCCCACACACTCCTCCAACATTGTGCGCCTATGCACTCTAGATTTCAAACCCCGATTTGCCTCAAGAACTTTTTTTTTTGCCCATCCTCCACTTTTGCTCCTTCTTCCCCTCGTCATCACTTTTTTACCGTATTGTTATTCTTTTTTTACTCCACGACTACAAACGAACGAACGAACGGACGGACGAGAAAACGAACGAACGAACGGTAACTCTCCCTTTCTAACGCCGTGTTCATCTTTTGCTTACCATTACTAACTTTTTGCCTTTTGCATCGCTCCTCTTTCTTTTGACACTAGATCGAGTATGACGATGACGACAACGATAGGGACGACGACCATGCTATTGCCGACTCCATCACTGCTTCATGTCGCCCAAAAAGGCCCTTTTTAAAATTTTCAAATGTAAAAAACATGGGGAAACCCTTGAATTTTTTTTTTTGGTGCACTAATCCTGTCCATAGTAGATTACCTAGGCATTGTACCAATAAAGTGCACTATCCCATGACCCATTCGCAGCACCTACTACTACTGATGCTTTGGATAACACTGGTCTGCTCTCTTCCCCCCCCTTTTTCCTTAGCTCATTACACTAGATTAGTCACTCCATGACAAGCCCACTGCCACCCACTAGGACATGTAGTTTGTGGATTGTCTCATTCAGTCAATAAAAAACATACTTTGACCCATCTTTATGACTTTGTTCTTTTACATAAGCTCCAGTGATCTTAGAGACTTTAATATGTAGCGGTACAAGTCACCCAGTGCGCCAAGCCCTGACCCTTTTTTTACTACCGTCTACTTCGTCGCTTGGCGGAGTTTAAACTATGATATTGACACCTTTTGGCCTAACTAGTGCCTGGTACGTCAGATCGCTAGAGTAATGGTTTAGGAGAAGAGACTAGAGACATGGTGATGGGAGAGAATAGGACGGATCAACGGGTGATGAGCTTCTCATCAGTAGTTTGGTCTCTATAACGTGCATGGTCTTGTTATGATTACGGGTTATAGGAAAGTCCTTCAAAGAATGATTTAAGTAAGTTTTATTGATACAGTCGAATTAATAGGCTATGATACAGACTATGTTTAAGGCCGTAGTTAAGCTAATGCGTAAATGACGACGAGTTGTGATGGAATGACTAAACTACTGTAAAAAACCAGGCAAATGGAGATGGAAAAAGACGGCCAGCTGTGTAAAGGTAACAGTGATAGTACCGGAAGGGTATGGGCTGAGAATTGTTACACTCTATCAGTAACTTGACTAGAGAGATTCTACATTGGAATGGAGTGCACCTAAAAAAAACCGTGAGAGTTTCCCCAATCCCTTGCGTCCAATCCCTAATCTAACCACATGCCTATTCAGTTCTGGTGCCAGAGAGCCTATATCCGTAGTCATTTCAATCGATCTGCTAAAAAAAGAAGAGTAATGATGGAAGATGTTAATGTAAGCAATGTGAGAGAGGCGGGCAGGCTGCTGAAAAGGAGACTTACCCTTGCCGTCATCGTTAAGGGTTGTCATGCATAGTTCGTGTCAGAAGGGGTGCCATGGAGAATCTGATGGTAAGAAAAAAGTGATGGGAAGGAAAGAAGAAGTGAAGAGTAAGATTTGTGGAAAAAATGGAGACATAAAGCATTTTCAAAACCCGCCAATTTCCCCTCACCAAAAAATTCTTATCGTCCGCAAAATTCAGGATACCGAATTAAGGCACTCAAAAAAGGGTCATTATCAAAACATGATGTGATGGTGCTTGCAGTGTATAGTACAATACATTGCGATTGCAATGACTAACGATTATTACGTTGACGATCATCTCTATTCGATGGTAGTTGACACTAATGCATTATGAATCAAGCAGTTAGTGTGCTCGTACGTTGGCTATTTATGATGATCGCTTGACATATGCAATCTCGGTGGGTAATTTGTTCTGTATCGAGTAATATCATGTTCTCCACAGTTATTACGTGGAGAAAAAGGAATCCTTCCACAAGTTATGAGCACTGTCAAAGCGGAAAGAGACTGAGTTCAGAGCTTGTACCTTTCATGTGATTTTTATTCTAACCCCGCACCTGCTTTAAAATCTGGTTTCCTTTTTCCATGCCGTTCGTCTCCCTTTTGCTCAGGAACTCGACACAGACAGAAGAAATGACTAGCCAGGTAGCCCAAGCATCGGAATTCAAGTCAAGTAAGGTAAATGTGTTCACATTGGTCACCAGGAAACCATACTCTTTTGCTTTGGCACTCATCTTTTACAAAAGTTGAATTCTTCCTCTTCAACTTTCTCCGTAGAAGAGATTGTGGCCTATGCAAAGACTTCCAGTACAGATCTGGAAAACACACTGGAACTTCTCGAACCAAGTCAGGTGGCAAATAATGAAACGGCAAAGGTAACGGATTCATGACGTGATGAATCTACGGTGTCGAGAAACAGGAGCTTACTGCCCTCACCCTTTTTAGAACACATATGAAGAATGCCTACAGCTAAAAACGTACATCACAAACCAACTATGCCCTAAAATCGAAGCCGAGGATCCACACGGCGTACAAAACACCTTGGATATCCTAACTCGAGCCATTGTTAGCTTTGAAATGATGACTGATGCTGCTGATGGGGATTGGTAAGTAAAAAAATGCCAAACCGAGTCTGTTTCGTAAGAACGTGTTGGTCTGATCTTGTTTTACTTTCAGGGATAGGGTAGATATGGAGATCCCCGGCTTATAAGTTACAATGATGTAGTTACCAATCACATTTACCCAGTACCTCGTTGCCCTTATGTAATTTATGCTCTAACTTCAGTATATGCAATAAAAAGTTGAAGTCTTATCCTTTTTTCTATAGGTATGTGAATGAAGGTGTCTTTTATGGATCGACACCATGTCCTGGATCTCCAGATTCATATGTCCCTGATCAGTTAGCGGCGGATTTTTCAAACTCCGGTCGCCCAATAAGGGTGAAGTCCCAATGTCGTCCAAAATTTTGCTTCTTCTTTGCTTCTTCATCGCTTTTTTTCTCCATTGACATCAGCATCACACCACAAACTACTCGCAAGCTATACAACGGCCATTAACGACGAACGCACGGTAACTCATCTTCTCACCGACTTCTCCATCTATGTTTTGCTATGACTAACATTTTGCCTTTCGCATCAATGCTCCCTTTTTCTTAGCAGATCAAATAAGATGACAACGGATATAGGCTCTCTGGCAGCAGGACTGGATGGGCATTGACTTAGATTAGAGATGGGGAAATTCTTGCAATTTTTTTTTTTGGTGCACTAACTTTTCCAAAGTAGATTCTATACCCAATGTACTCCTAAACATCACTTGTAGTTTATCCGCTTCTCTTTTTCCACTACCACTGGTCAATTTAGCACCGTTGACCATCTCTCCCTTTCTTCAATCCATAGCTCATTACACTAGATTAGTCAATCCTAATCCTGCACACACTACCTCAGACTCCCCCTCCGTATAGATCAAAAATAGTCTCATTCTCAATAAAGATTACTAGGGCCAAACTTGAACAAAGAAACCGAGAATCCACCGGGATTACTCTAACTTGACTTGGATTTTGTGTACAGTAGTGATTTCTGTCATGCGTATGAATAAACGAAACTCACTTTACGACTTGACCGATTTGCTCTTGGAACTCTATTTACACAACCACCTTGTGTTCCTGGCATCCTCCAAACCCCGCTTTTTGGAAAAAGCATGGACCGTCTTCCATGAAAAAGGGGGAATGCTACAGACAGAACCATCCAGACAGAACCAACCTGCATATCCTGAATTTTGCTGACAATGAGGACTTACATAACGGGGAACTCTCTGAGTCCCTGACTTCAGTCCCGGTCATAGATGGGACTCAACTTGAAATGAAGATAAAATCGCCCCTGCTCACACACTCTTCCAACAATGCGTGCCTTTGCACTCTAGATTTCAAACCCCGAATTGACTACAAGAACTTTTTTATGCCCGTCCTTCATTTTTGCTCCTTCTTCCCCTCGTCATTACTTTTTTGCATCCACATTGTCATTCCCTTTTTACCACGACGACAAACGAACGAACGAACGAGTAAACGAACGAACGAACGAACGGTAACTCTTCCCTTCTCACGTCATGCTCATCTTTTGCTTACCATTATTAACTTTTTGCCTATTGCATTGTTCCTCTTTCTTTTGACACTAGATCGGCTACGACGATGACGACGGCAATAGGGACGACGACGATGCTAATGACGACTCCACCACTACTTCATGTCGCTGAAAAAGGCACTTTTAAAATTTTCAAATGTTAAAAACATGGGGAAACCCTCGCATTTTTTTTTAGGTGCACTCCCATTCCATTGTAGAATCTCGTAGTCCAAGATACTAATAAAAGTGTACCAATTCTTTGTCCATACCCTTCTGCTACTATCACTGATACTTTTACACAGCTTGGCCGTCTTTGTCCACCTCCATTTGCTTGATTTTTTACTGTAGCTTAATCATTCTCAATACAACCTGTCGCCATTTACACATTAGCTTAACTCCGGCCTCAAACATAGTCTGTACCATAGCCCATTAGTCCTATTGTACCAATAAAACTTTGTATGTATGCGAAGATAAACCTTACGATTATACACGTGTCATAGATTCATTACAACTAGTAAACCATTGGTGTTTTAGGGGTTGTCAATGATGAGCTACTCATCTGTAGTTTGGTCTTTATGATGTACATGGTATTGTCATGGTTATGGATTTGAGAAACGTCTTTCGTAGAATGATTCAAGTAGGCTTTATTGATGGGATATGACTAAAGGACAATGGTACAGGCTATGTTTGGAGTCGTAGTTAAACTAATGTCTAATGGCAACAAGCTATTGTAATGGGGATGACCAAACTGCTGTAAAAAGCAAGCAAAGGAGGTGGACAAAAACGGCCAAGCTGTGTAAAGGTATCAGTGATAGTAGCGGAATGGTATGGGCAAAGAATTGGTATACTTTTATTAGTAACTTGGACTACGAGATTC
>LT554489.1:357226-369121 GCA_900079185.1 Absidia glauca
GCATGACGTGAGAAGAGGAGAGTTACCGTTCGTTCGTTCGTTCGTTTGCTCGTTCGTTCGTTCGTTTGACGTCGTGGAGTAAAGAGAATGACAATGGAGGCAAAAAAGTAATGACGAGGGGAAGAAGGAGCAAAATAATAGGACGGGAAAAAAAAAATCTTATAGCCAATCGGGGTTTGAAATCTAGAGTGCATATGCACACATTGTTGGAGGAGTGTGTGGGCAGGATCGTGTTCCTGAGCTCCCATTTGCAGCAGATCCCTAACAAATCAGAAAGAGCATGCTACTACATTCTCATGCTACGATGTGGACTTACCTTTTGGATGACAAATAGGCTGGATCAGAGAAGATTGAATGTTGCCAAATGGGATAGCAGGGTGGAGTTCCATCATGAGCACCGAGTCTTGTATAAAAGTCATCCTGAACATCATGATCACCTGTGCAAATGCATTTTCAGCGACGGTAGGTTGAATAGGATCCCCGGGACTGAGTTCTTTTGCCGCCAGTCGGTCATGTCAGTCGCCGATCGCCAGGAACAACTTCTTGCAGAGGCTGGTAGGTGGGTTAAGGACGGCACGTGCGATATAAAAGAATCGACCATATGTGGGGAATTCTGCCATTGATCGCACTAATTCTCTTGGAAGGTTGGTGAGATATGCGCCGTTTATCGTTGTGTTGTTCCATCGGCCTTGGCGTCGTATATGATCCACGTTCGCACACACGTTACCCGCCATACGAGCTGATGAACAGCAATTGATATGTGTCTTTTTGTTGGACCTGATACCAGGAGAAGAGAGGGCCTTGCCAATTGATTCCCGATGAGAAAAGTAAGACCATTCCTGTGCCTGGCGGGGCGGTTTTATCTTCATTTCGAATTGAGTCCCAGTTGTGCCCGGGACTCAAGTCAGGGACTCAGAGAGTCCCCCGCCATATCAGTCCTTGTTGGTCCGCAAAATTCAGCATACACAGATTGGTTATGTCCCGGTGGTTCTGTCTGTAGCATTTCCCTTTCCAAGGGTTCCCTGTCCTTTTTCTAAAAGTCGGCGAATGAAACCTACAAGCCCTACAGGCTCAAGTTTAGCGCCACAGGCTTGCGTTTAGCCCCAAAGGTCAGAGTTTAGCCCTACAAGCCTGAGTTTAGCCCCACAAGCTTGAGTTTAGCCCTATATAGACGTGAGTTAAGGCGGCTTTATAGGCGGCTTTTGAAATTTTGAGAATTCGATCGAAATTTTAAAAATGTGAACTTTTGAACCCCAATTTTTTGTAAAGAGTTGCTTATTTCTCAGAACCGAGATAGATAACCCATCTTTAAATTTTACAGGCAACATAATTCAATGCATATCTATTGAGGGATGCCAAGAAAACATGGCTCTCATGAATGAATTGTTGTTTTTGATGCCACTCCAATCAGTCGCTTTTTTAGGGCTTCATGTAGCGTTCACGGACGTATAGAACATAAAACTGCATCTTTCTTGGTATCGTTCAATATATATGCATTGCATTATATTTCTTATCAAATTTGAAGATGGGTTGTCTATCTCAGTTCTGAGAAATAAGCAACTCTTTACAAAAATCGGAGTTCAAAAGTTCACATTTTCAAATTTTCAAAAGCTGCCTCAAAGTCAAGCATGGTGTGCTAAAATTGAGCCTGGGGCAGTAGACCGCTCAAAAGCCGCCTAAAAAGCAGGTATGCAGGGCTAAACTCAAGCCTGTAAGGCCAACCTGAAGCCTGTACATACCGTAGGGGAACGAGCGGCTCAGATGCCGCCTAAAGTGGCCAAATTCAAGGATGTAGAACAAGGAGCAGCTCCATTCAAGCTTGGTATCTTTCGAAAGCGATACATTTTATCTTGCTCCATGTTGAAATTTGACGGTTGGCGGGCTAAAGGCCGACTGCTTACTTTATTTCACGCCCCGCCTTTTTCAAACTCTTGTGTCAAGACTTGGCGCGCATGTGCATGTCAGAGTTACTAAACATGACTGGAACATATTCAAAAGAGTAGAGTTATGGAGACGGTTTCAAGTAGGTTTTATTGAATGCATAAAATTATGGTAAAGATACGTGTAGGACGTCCCATGGACTAGCTAATCTAGTGTAATGAGCTATGGAATCAGAAAGGGACAGCTGGTCCACGGTGCCAAAAGTATCATTGGAGTGGTAAAAGGTTTGGGCCAAGGGATGAAGCACTTCAGACGTACAATGACTAGGGAACCTACAAAGGAAAAGTGAGTGCACCTAAAAAAAGATTGCGAAGCCACGTTTTTTGCAATCTCTTGCGTCCAATCCCTAATCTAACCACATGTCCATTCAGTTCTGCTGCCAGAAGCCTATATCCGCTGCCAACCCAGTCGATCATCTAAGGAAAAAAGAACCAATGATGCAAAAAGCAAGTGTTGACCATGGTAAGTCAAAGATGGACAAGATGGTGAGAAGGAGGGAGTTGCCTTGCGGTCGCCGGTGAAGGTCGTTATATAGAGGGCTAGTCGTTTGTGGTGCGGTACAGTGTCGATGGAAAGAAAAAAAGTGATGAAGAAGCAAAGAAGAGGCAAGGAATAGTGTTGACGGCAAAAAGAGGTTCTTTATATGGCAGCCTAAAGCGGAGGTTGAAATCTAGTAAGGCTGCAAATGGATCCAAAAGTGTTTACCAACGGAAGAGATAGGATCAAAGTAGTATACAGCTCATTTTATTTGGTACCTGACTCTAAAAAACTGCATCTAAGCTAGGGGGGATATATGTGAAGGCAATGGAGTTGTGCTATATACAAATTATGAAGTTTAACAATGATTATGACAAAAAAAGGTACGGATGATCTAATTTCAATGACTACTAGGGGCAAGGACGGTGTAGTCGGCAGGTTTACCGTCTGTGTAATAGTGTTGTGGGTCGCTGTTAACATATCGCTGATAAGGAATGCCCAAACTGTGTAGATCCAAAATAGCCTTTTCAGTCCATTCCATTCGGTCGGCAGGTGTGAAGGCATACTTCCCGAGAATCGAGTAGTAGTACGCTTTCAAAAACTTGATTTCATTGATAAACTTCATTTCAAAAAAGCCATGGCGAAGCACCTGCATATAAAAAGACCAAAGTGAAGTTCCCGTTAGTTCGTCTCTGACTACAATCACATCCATTTCCTAGTATGGTGCTTACCAAATAGCCTTCTACAATTCTACCAGTCGATATATACGGGAAGGCACGCGCTAGATATAGTGATGGTTCAGCAAATTCCCAGAGTTTCACTTGTTGGAAAGCATTGTTGATTCTTGCCACCCCATGATTGAATCGGTTATAGCCGTCCCTGGTCGATAAGGTGATAAGATGCTCGTCCTTGTCCTCAACCAGCATATACAACCCCATGACAGCAAAAATCAACCCATAGATTGGGAAAATGTTGGCTGATACAAGCGAAACTAGTTAATGAGGGTACTTTTTTTCTTGCCCTTTTGCAACTTACGAGTAACAGTAAGCATTGGCAGTCGTTCCAAGAAGAGTCCAATGTGAGAGTGTGCTTCGTCGTACTTGTGCTTGCGAATGTAGTAGCAAAAAAGAGTTCCGTGGATGGCAATGGCGTTATAGTCGGTACAGTTAGCAATGTTAGATTCCAAGACAGATACCACCGAAGAGCAATCATCCAGCTTGTCAGTAACAATAGAGTTGCCGAGACTATACACAGCGAGCCACTTTTCCACTTCATAGTCCCGATTGATCCGCGCCGTATCCGCCATCAAGGTCAATAGTTGTAGATCCTTAGGGTAGTCGTCCAAAACACCTCCAAAGATTCGAGTTGTCACAATGAGCGCCACCGCACGATAAAATGCCTGACAGTCAGTTACCACACCAAAGGCCCGGGTATTTTCAATAGCAAGGTAAGCGAGAGAGCGAGCATCGTGGAATTTCCCAGCAGCAAAATAGAGATAGGCGCATACTGATAGGGTGTTGGCGTGCCAGGAGTTCTTCATGTTTTGGAGGGCCCGAGTCATGTAGTACACACTGTTGCGTTGATTTTCGTTGAGCCAGCAAACCAGAGAGTATCTTGACAGGAAGAAGGTATAGTTGTACCCTTCATCACGCAGACCTTCGCATGCATTGAGCCCAACCAAAGACGTATAGGTAAAGCTACGGCCGTTTGCAGTGTGGATGTAAATGTTCGATAGTTGCCGCATAATGTCCACAATACGCTCGCCTAGTTCAGGATCCACCTTTCGCCGAGTTAGAATCCAAAGAAGCTGCCAGTGCCGATGCTTGTATTGGTCGAGCCAGTTGACTGCGAAATGTAAGAGGAAGGAGAGCCTATCCTTTGGCCAAGGATTGTCCAAGCAAGAGAGAGCCATAAACAAGTAGCGTTCACCTTTGGTCAGTTCAGTGCGCATCGTAAAACAGACACCGAGGCGGTAGTAGATATCGCTGAGTCTTGTCCAGCCAAATTCATGCACCATGTCGTCGTTTTCCTTCAGTATCGCCAGGATTTGTTCGAGTTGAGTGGTAGCTTCAGGTAGAAGATAAGAGCGCATGTTGTAGCTTGAGAGTTCTTGTAAGTAATGCAGCTGTTTCGAGATTTCATCCGTCTGAAGATAGTGCCGTGTCACCTTGCCAAGAATTTGCGATTGATTTTCCGGGGCCAAAAGTTGTTCGTAATAGTGAGCCAAGCAGCGATGAAGAGAGATACGCCTTTCATAAGAGATCAAGCCATATATAGTTTTGGGGATGGTGTCGTGGAGGAAGGAGTACTTTGCTGATGATTCCCTGTCGCTGCGAGTCATGTTGTTTCCATTGTCGCTGTAGTCATGATTCAAAAAGTTGTAAACGTCGTATCGTTTCAGTAGGCCATACACCACCCTGTGGTTCGTTTGATGACAAATAGTGTTGGTTGGTTGAATAGCAGCCCCGACCTCGTACAGAGTGAAGTATTGATCCAAGCAACTAGCGATCTATTAAGGCGGTTAATCATACGAGTAAGTAAGTATCATCATTCAATCATGCATGCGATCTTACCGTCAAGAATTCCTGGTAGTTGGAATTAAGCCTGTCAAATTGCATTTTGATGACCCGACTGTAGTTGAAGTCCCCCAAGAAGTTCTCCAAGTCAAATTGATTACTAGTAGGGATCAGTTCACCATCCTTGACAGTAACATGGTCGAAGTCCTTGAGTATGATGGCCATGTTCCTAATAAAGAAAAATTGTAAAGTCAATCATCTTCTTGCCCTTTGCTCTGTATCGCTACGACTTACGTTACGTATAAAGGATTCCCACTTGTTCGATCCTATGTATCACAAAGGAAAGTAAGGCCATTGCCGTCAGTACCGAGATCAAACGAGAATGTGTTAGTGTAGTTACCTGGACCACGTTCACAATGGATGGATTGACCCGATCTACATCTTCGCCACAGTTCTGGAGGATGATCTTATCGATGTCGGAAGTGCCAAGGCCATTCAAAGTGATCTGGCTAACCGTCCCTGTTTCGCAGAATTCACCTATGAAGTCTATATCCACGTTTTTCGATTGACGAGCAGCCACCAGTATCATCATGTTGCGACAGTCATGATGTAAGCGATGGAGCATTGTAAGAGACGGTGCGTCTGCCCCTAATGTGTGGAATTTCGAAACCAATGCAAAGTGTCAGTAAGTGAATGTGAATCTTGTGTGCCAGGTTTTTATTTTTTGTCACTTACATTGCATATCATCACATATGATGAAGATCCTTACAAACTGAGACAGATGTTGCACCATGCGCACAATGACACCAATAAGAAGAATATCCCTAGCACGGCCATCAATATGCTTCGTATGCCGATTGTGATCGATTCTACCGAGATCAATGGAAAGATCGCCAAACAACGGTAGCAGCGCTTCGTTTTCACCACATTTACAGAGGCACCGGGAGATCAGTTCGCCATACTTGGTGTTTTCGTCCATCAATTCATGCTCTTGCTTCTGTTCTAGTGCTTCCTTCTGATGCATGATGATTTGGTGTTGTATAGGTGCTGTGATTGGTGAGGAGCGATTGGACAAGCTACTGGCTGAGGTGGTAGAGTCTTGTTGTTGAATAGTGGGTGCAATAGTCAGTCCATGGTGTGGTTCCGTGTGATGATGATCGCTGTTTTGTTGTGATTCGGTAGACGACAAGGCATTTCCAGACCCATTCGAAGCAATACCAGTGTCCTGCGTGCTTTGACGTGAGACGACAAAGGAGGGTGTGTTGCGCATGCTGTTGAGACCATTTGTACTGCTTCCACCGCTCTGTTCTGTCGTTTTCATTGGCACCCTGTCGGAGTCGATAAGTTCCAAGAAGGATATCACGAGGTTCTTGATGGTGTAGTATTTGGAGCTCTTTTCAACTACATATGAATGGACAAAATGGGGTTAGTTACGAGTTCACATCCATTTCTTGGTCACTCCAATGCCATACCTTCAGTAGATAACGTCCAACTAGTGAAAAGAATATAAAGACAATTAGTATGTGTCAGCTTTGTATAGTCATTCTTTCCCATATTTACCATGTGATGCAGTCCTTGTCACTACTTTGCCGGAACTGGTCATGTAATGTCCGACAAAATAAGCTTTTACCAGACCCCATATTCCCGAGGATCACCATCAAATGATAGTTTGGTGCATGCTGCCAACTGTCGAGAAATCCAAGTGCATTTTCCAATTCAGATCGGTAGCCAACAAAAGTCCTTGAGCTGTTGTTACCAGAGATTTGAGACACCCTTTTGTTCTTGGTAGAGTTGAAGTTGAGCAGACAGAATATTTCGACGGGATCCTTCTTTCCTTTGATATGGTTGGCACCAAGATCTTCAAATTCGCATTGGTGTTTGATCTGTCTCATGGTGGAGTAGTCGCAGACAATGTTTCGTTTCGCAAAGGCAAATTTCAGCAGTCGGACAGCAATGATGATGGCATCACCGGCAATAGCAGCATCACGGCGGTAGGGGCTATCCATAGGTAACACAGCATTAAAGATCCCACCAGACGCCAGAGCAATAGAGAAGTCAGGAAGGAACTTGCGGTATTCATCCCGGAGTTTGATGGAGGCTTTGGCTGCAAAAATGGCTTCACTTTCATGAGATAGAGGAGGAAGTCCAAAGATACCGAGAATCGTCGCACCTACACAAAAATCATCCTCGATCAGTTAGTTACAAGCAAGCTCCTTACTAACTTTTTGTTTTTTCTGTCACTTACCCTTGTCATCTACTGCAAATTGTTGTAGCATACCTTCGTATTTCACCAGTCGCCGAATAGCAAGATAGAGGGCCTTTTGAGCTTTTTGATAACCATCTTGTTGGTCCACATGGATCTTCCCCAGGCTGATAAACATTATAGTAGCTTCGCGGAATTGAGCAGGGAAACTTCCATCGACGCTGTGTTGGAGGCGGTACAAAGAGCTTCGATTAAGGTACTTGTAATACTGCAGGCTGGAGTCCATTGTCAGAGTCAAAAAGGAGGTACCACGAGTTTTCGGTATGAGAGGTTCGACCTTTAGTTGAGATGCTGGGTAGAGTTGGTTATGCTGGTTTCCGAATAATGTGTCGTTCCTATCAAAGTCGAAGCCTTTCACCACATAGTAGCCATTTCGCATTTCGTAGGACAAGTGCATAGTCTTTTGATCGATCATCATAAAAGTTTCCGGAGTGATGCTAATTTCGCCTGCCTTGGCCTCCGAGAGTGCTTTGTCGAGAGATTCCACCGCTTCACCACAGATAGCATATTCCAATCGACCACGATAGCGTATAAAATAGTCATCATAGGCTTTTGAAGGGCCAGCAGAATCAGGTTGCCGAAGAGAGTGTCCATTAGCGCCGACATCAGGAGACAAATCGGGTTTCTTGCCATTATCGATATCACCATTGTCGCCGTTGTCGCTTTTGTTACTGGGACCGACGTTTGCACCAACCTTGGGAATAAAGAGAGGTATTTCAGATATCGCACCAGTAGGATTCATATCGCCCAAGATAACGTTCGTCACATTGCCACAGGAGACCGCAATATGAAGCTCCAGATCGATTGATTTGATATCATGAGTAGCCGTTGTTTGGTTGCTATGGACACTGGACAGCCTGCGATCGGATACTTTGGATAAAAACTTGTCGTAGTTCTTCTTTTTGAATGGGTTGAGGCTATTCCAAAAACGCTTCTCTTGATGTGATCCGCTGGCGATAGATTGCGAGTTTTGGAGTTGTGATTTGAGTGTGTTGGATCGTTTCTTGCTCTTCCTTCTGCTGCTGTCCCCCACATCGGCGAATTTCTTCGAGTTCAAGTATTGGTGAATGCTGTCCCCATTGCTGCTTTTTTTGCTACTGGTTCCCGATCTGCCTTCATATAAGCTATCGAATAAAGACAGACGTCGTCGTTGCTGCTGCTGGTCTTTGTTGCCATTTGGATAGTGATGCCGTTCGATTTCGCCCCCTGGACCCCGATGCCGTATGATTTCTTCAGCCGTCAGGTAGACACGGAAGTGGGATTGTCGCGCCAAGAGTTGAAGGCCACATTCGATCGCTTTGCGCACCAAAACATGGCGTTGTCGTTGTGATAAGTCCATTGATCCATCATCCACCATTGTATCTGTAGATGAGCGCCGACGTTCATTTGTAAGGGACGGTTGAAAGCAAACCAATAGAGCATCGCCTAGAAACTGGAATGACAAAGGTAAGCGTGAGGTCGCACGAATCTCTCCCCATCGTCGACAACAAGTTTCTTACCTTGACGACATCACCACCGTAGAATTCAATAATTTTGATACACTGTGAGTACCAGTAATTAAAAAGGGGTCATTAGTTTGACTTCTTGTCAGGACGCTTGGAGATCTTGCTCTTACCTCGCCCATGTATTCCCCGATTTCAGACGCCATAGCTTCTGGTGATGAGGCCCCTTTTTCGGTAGCAAGAGTGGTCAACTATAGAGCACGAATGGTTAAAGCACAGTTAGTACCAATTGAGAGGAATCCATGGCAAGTCATTCTTGTCTACTTACTTTGCTAAATCCTAGGTGTTTCAATAAGTTCACGTACATAGTCGTTGTTGTATAAAGTGAGTATCGTTGAGGAATCGCACAATCATATTCTTCTTACCAACAACATCGGCCATGAGTACAACACCGAATTGAGTCATACTGTAAGGTATTTCAATGTTTTCATCGCTTTCGTGGAGAGAACGTACAAACTATGTAGAAAGGTATAAACGACTGAGGTGAGTGAATGTGGCCGATACGATGCAACCGAATAGACTTATATACCTTTGTGACAAATGGTGCAATGTTGAACATTACAGTATATATTGGTACTTTAATACAGGCATCAAGTATGTAAAACGACAATCAGAAGTTAAAGAGGTTCAATGGATAAAAAGTAAGAGGTTACCGGGAAGAGAGAGGAAAATTGAACAAGAAAATTTCCCGCGTGAAGTATTCATGCGTTTCAAACTCCGCCTGGGTCAGGCCAAGCAAGTAAAGAAATCATATCTGACCTTTCAGAACTCCGTCATTCTTGCCCTTTGTTTCCATACTCAACACATGAATGTCGAGTAAGGGTGAACTAAAGTAACTTGTGAGTACAATCAAGTACAGATTCAAAAAGTGTTGCCTTGCGAGCACTCTTCTCTTATGATGAAAGATGCTATCATATGTTCGCTGTTGACTTATCCCTTTTCTTTCTTCCCCATATACACACAGCATGGCTACTATGAAGGTTTCGATGTTCGCTTCAGAAAGGAGGACTCACCCTCAGATGAAAGGATAAGGGGTATACACATAGTGAGCTGTCATCGAACAATGGCCCCCCGCCAGACAAAGTCGGTTGTTCGGAGTTTGAATTTGATCACCGTCAGTGGCTTGATGACTGTGGCTGGCTCAGATTTAAAAACAACAATCGGCCCTTTCTCTCTTCCTTTCTTTTATTCACCACCATACGACCATGCTCGGCTTACGAAACCTGTTAACGGGCGCTCTACGACCTGCCTCCGCCATCATCAGACCCACGATGCAACAACAAAGACAACCACTAGTACAACAAGCCATGTCCAGCCGTATCCTGTCACAATTACGACCCAGCAGCTTTTCATTCACACCTCTTTACCAACAACAAACGTCAGGCATGGCCACTTTGAACCAGGTGATTCGAAAGTGCCGTAAAACCAAACCAAAGGTCAGCAAAACCCCAGCCTTGGAAAGCTGCTATCAACGTAAAGGTGTCTGCAACAAGGTCTATACCACAAAACCCAAGAAGCCCAATTCCGCTGTCCGAAAAGTTGCTCGTGTCAAGTTGACGAACGGCCGTGTGGTAACTGCATACATTCCTGGTGAAGGACACAATTTGCAAGAACATTCTGTTGTCCTTGTTCGTGGTGGTCGTGTACCTGATCTTCCTGGTGTTCGCTACCATCTTGTCCGAGGTGCCCTTGATCTTCAAGGGGTGGCTACTCGTACAACCAGCCGGTCAAAATACGGAAGTAAGTTTAGTAGAGGACAAGTACAAATAGTGGGATCAGGACGCAGAATACTAACTTGCTTTCTGCTTTTTCTCTATAGCCAAGAAGCCAACCAAAAACTAGACTTAGACATGCACCAACCCCATATATATAGTATGTTATTGTTTCCCTACCATCCACTTCTCCCCATTGTCTCCTATTGCCACCCTCATCACTTTTTACTCTTCCACATACAAATAAAACAGATTTACACTAGAAGGATTAATGAAAAGACCAAGACAGTCAGTGTTGGAGGCTATTTGACAGGGTGCTATAGAAGGGAATACACTGATCGAAAGGGGGACAGAATGCTCTCTTGTATGTGTGTGATAAGGGACACTTTTCTCATCGGGAATCGATCGGCAAGGCCCTCTCTTCTCCTGGTATCAGGTCCAACCAAAACACACATATCAATTGCGGCTCATAAGCTCGTATGGCGGGTAACGTGTGTGCGAACGTGGATCATATACGACGCCAAGGCCGATGGAACAACACAACGATAAACGGCGCATATCTCACCAACCTTCCAAGAGAATTAGTGCGATCAATGGCAGAATTCCCCACATATGGTCGATTCTTTTATATCGCACGTGCCGTCCTTAACCCACCTACCAGCCTCTGCAAGAAGTTGTTCCTGGCGATCGGCGACTGACATGACCGACTGGCGGCAAAAGAACTCAGTCCCGGGGATCCTATTCAACCTACCGTCGCTGAAAATGCATTTGCACAGGTGATCATGATGTTCAGGATGACTTTTATACAAGACTCGGTGCTCATGATGGAACTCCACCCTGCTATCCCATTTGGCAACATTCAATCTTCTCTGATCCAGCCTATTTGTCATCCAAAAGGTAAGTCCACATCATAGCATGAGAATGTAATAGCATGCTCGCCTTGATATGTTAGGGATATGCTGCAAATGGGAGCTCAGGAACACGATCCTGCCCACACACTCCTCCAACAATGTGTGCATATGCACTCTAGATTTCAAACCCCGATTGGCTATAAGATTATTTTTTTCCCGTCCTATTGTTTTGCTCCTTCTTCCCCTCGTCATTACTTTTTTGCCTCCATTGTCATTCTCTTTACTCCACGACGTCAAACGAACGAACGAACGAGCAAACGAACGAACGAACGGTAACTCTCCTCTTCTCACGTCATGCTCATTTTTTGCTTACCATTACTAACTTTTTGCCTTTTGCATCGTCCCTCTTTCTTTTGACACTAGATCGGCTACGACGATGACGACGGCAATAGGGACGACGACGATGCTAATGACGACTCCACCACTACTTCATGTCGCCCAAAAAGGCTCTTTTTAAAAATTTTAAATGTAAAAAACATGGGGAAACCCTCGCAATTTTTTTTTAGGCGCACTCCCATTCCATTGTAGAATCTCGTAGTCCAAGTTACTAATAAAAGTATACCAATTCTTTGC
>LT554489.1:369131-400539 GCA_900079185.1 Absidia glauca
CTTTGCTTACTTTTTACAGCAGTTTGGTCATCCCCATTACAATAGCTTGTTGCCATTAGACATTAGCTTAACTACGACCCCAAACATAGCCTGCACCATAGCCCTTTATTCCTATCCCATCAATAAAGCCTACTTGAATCATTCTACGAAAGACGTTTCTCAAATCCATAACCATGACAATATCATGTACGTTATATAGACCAAACTACAGACGAGTAGCTCATCATTGACAACCCCTAAAACACCATTGGTTTACTAGTTGTAATGAATCTAATGACCTGTACATGATCGCAAGGTCTATCTTCGCATACATACAAAGTTTTATTGGTACAACAGGACTAATGAGCTATGGTACAGACTATGATTGAGGCCGGAGTTAAGCTAATGTGCAAATGGCGACGGGTTGTAATGGGAATGACTAAGCTACTCTAAAAATCAAGCAAATGGAGGTGGACAAAGACGGCCAAGCTGTGTAAAAGTATCAGTGATAGTAGCGGAAGGGTATGGGAAAAAATTGGTACACTTTTATTAGTGACTTGGACTACGAGATTCTACAATGGAATGGGAGTGCACCTAAAAAAAAAATTGCGAGGGTTTCCCCATGTTTTTTAAATTTGAAAATTTTAAAAAGAGCCTTTTTGGGCGACATGAAGTAGTGGTGGAGTCGTCATTAGCATCGTCGTCGTCCCTATTGCCGTCATCATCGTCGTAGCCGATCTAGTGTCAAAAGAAAGAGGGACGATGCAAAAGGCAAAAAGTTAGTAATGGTAAGCAAAAGATGAGCATGACATGAGAAGGGAAGAGTTACCGTTCGTTCGTTCGTTTACTCGCTTGTTCGTTCGTTTGACGTCGTGAAGTAAAGAGAATGACACTGGAGGCAAAAAAGTATTGACGAGGGGAAGAAGGAGTAAATCAATAGGACGGGCAAAATAGTTATAGCCTATAGCCAATCGGGGTTTGAAATGTAGAATGCATAGGCACATATTGTTGGAGTGTGTGGGCAGGGGTGGTTTTATCTTCGTTTCAAGTTGAGTCATACCTATGACCGGGACTGAAGTCAGGGACTCAGAGAGTCCCTCGCCATGTAAATCCTTATTGTCAGCAGAATTCAGGATACGCAGGTTGGTTCTGTCCGTATGGTTCTGTCTGTAGCATTCCCCTTTGGAAAAAGTTCCATTTTTCTTGCATCTCTTCTTTCTCCTGAATGAAATCGACAACCTGCCTTCAAATTTAACATGAACTCAGATGTGCGTTTCAGCTTTCGATTGATACCATGAGCGTCTGGTATTCTTGGATATATTGCCAACTTTCAAGCCGCTCCAATCAGTCGCTTTTTTACGGCTAATTTGTGCGCTCACAACCTCATAGGTCTTACAAATGCATGTTTCTTGGTACCATTCGACTGCTGATCATTGAATTGTGCTGCCTGTAAAATTTGAAGATGGGTTGTCTAAGAAAAAAGTCATTCTTTCCAAAATTATGCATCTCAAATTTTGCAAATTTTCGATCGAATCTCGAAATTTTTCAAAACCCGCCGAAAGGTCAACCACTGGGTGCTAAACTCAAGCCTGGGGCATGAGGCCATTCAAAAGCAGCCTAAAAGTCAAGCGTGAGGCCAGTAGGCGGTTCATAAGGCGCCTGTAGATCCATTTCAGCTCAAGCCTGTAGCGCTAAACTCAAGCCTGTAGCGCCAAACGCAAGCTTGTAGCGCTAACCTCAGGCCTGTTGGGCTTGTAAATTTCATTCGCCGACTTTTAAAAAAAGGACAGGGAACCCCCTTGGAAAAAGTTCCAGTTTTTTTGTATCTCTCATTTCTCCCGAACTAAATAGACAACCTGCCTCCAAATTAGACATGGACTCAGATGTGCGTTTCAGCTTTTGATTGATACTATGAACGCCTGGTTTTCTTGAGTATATTGACAATTTTAGAGTCACTCCAATCAGTCGCTTTTTTACGGGTTATTTGAGCGTTCACAAACCCATAGGACATAAAAGTGCATGTTTCTTGGTACCATTCGACTGCCAAGCATTGCATTGTGTTGCCTGTAAAATTTGAGAATGGGTTGTCTATTTCAGTCCTGAGAAAAAAGTTATTCTTTCCAAAATTATGCATCTCAAATTTTCAAATTTTCAAATTTTCGATCGAATCTCGAATTTTTTTAAAACCCGCCGAGAGGTCAACCATTTGGCGGTAAACTCAATCCTCGGGCATGAGACCATTCAAAAGCAGCCTAAAAGTCAAGCGTGAGGCCAGCAGATGGCTCATTAGGCGCTTGTACAGCCATTTAAACTCTAGCCTGTAGGGCTAAACTCGAGCCTGTGGGGCTAAACCCAAGCCTGTGGGGCTAAACCCAAGCCTGTAGCGCTAAACTTGAGCCTGTAGGACTTGTAGATTTCATTCGCCAACTTTTGGAAAAAGGACAGGGAATCCCCTTGGAAAAAGTTCCAGTTTTTTTGTATCTCTCATTTCTCCCGAACTGAATAGACAACCTGCTTTCAAATTTAACATGTGCCTAAATGTGCTTCTCATCTATTGACAGATATTTAGAACGCATGGTTTACGTGGATATATTACTAATTTTAGTACTGCTCAAATGAGTCGCTTTTTTAGGCTTCTTTAAGCGTTCACGCACCCATCAAGCATATAAATGCATGTTTCTTAATACCAGTCGATAGCTACGCAATGCGTTGTGTTGCCTGTAAAATTTCAGGATGGGTTGCCTATCTCAATTTTGAGAAATAAATAATTCTTTCCCAAAAATTGATTCTCAAATTTTCAAAAGCAGCCTCAAAGTCAAGCATGGTATGTAAACTTGAACATGAGGGCAAAAGACGGCTCAAAAGCCGCCTAAAGTGGCCAAATTTAACCCTGTAGGGCAAAGGACAGCTTTATTCAAGTTTGGTATCTATCGATAGAGAAACATTTTATCTTGCCCCATGTTGGAATTTGAAGGTTGGTGATCCATCTCCAGCTGGAAATCGTAAAGTTTCCAAAAAAATCAAGTGTGTTCAAAGACCGCCAGCCCACTTTGTTTCACGCCCCACCTTTTTCAGACTCTTGTGGCAAGACTTGGCGCACCTGTGTATGTCAGATTTACTTGACATGACTGCAACATATTCAAAAGAGTAAAGTCATGGAGATGGTTTCAAATGGGTTTTATTGACTGCATAAGATTATGGTAAAGGTAAAGGTAGGACTTGCCATGGAATAGCTAATCTAGTGTAATGAGCTACAGAATGAAGAGAGGGACAGCGGATCCACAGTGCCAAAAGTATCAGCGGTAGGGGTAAAAGGGAAGTAGATAAGCTAGTAGTGATGTTTGGAAGTGCAGTGGCTACAGAATCTACAATGGACGGGGAGTGCACCTAAATCCCCACGTTTTTCGTAATCCCTTGCGTCCGATCCCGAACCTAACCCCATGTCCAGCCAGTCCTGCTACCAGAGAGCTTCTATCCGTTGCCAATGCACTCGATCATCTAAGAAAAAAGGGAGCATTGTTGCAAATTGCAAATGTTAGTCTTGACAAGACAAAGATGGACAAGATGGTGAGAAGGGGAGAGTTACCCTGCGTTCGTCGCTGAAGGTCGTTATATAGAAATCGAGTTGTTCGTGGTGCGGTTCAAATGTTGAAGGAGAAAAAAACAAGTGATGAGGAAGCAAAGAAGAGGCAAAGAATGGGTGTTAAAGGAAAAAAGGGGTGCTTTGATGCGAGAAGGGGCGGGATTTAAAATCTTCAATTGAGCGGCGGAGTTTAAGACCACGGAAGTTTTTTCATTCAAGGGACCGGCGGCCCAACCTTTTGTTTTTTCTTCGCTTCTTCTCTCAATGCCCCCCTCGTCATGGTAAGCCATCTCCCCTTGCACTCAGCGATTCAATGCGTCAAAAGCTGATGATATCTTTGGTAAACGTGAAACGACGTCTGTCGGCCTCTTTTGTCTCTGGCTTGACTTGTCTGAAGTACCCCTTTGGCTCCAATGTGGGTTGCATTCATGTTTTGCGGATGGGCGAAAAAGGGATGACGAAGACCTAGGCAGTCTATCTGAATCTTTTGAATAAACTTTGATGAGCGTTGGATTCTAGCTTGAAGCTTTTTACTAACTGCTTTATTTTGACTGTGTTGGTAGGCCTGCTTAAAGGGCAGTTTGTCGCATGGTTGCCCTGACCTTAGTGTAGATTCATGTAGCCACTCTTGTTGTATCCAATAAAAGCTTACTTGATTTGATTGACCTTGTTTGTCCCTGTGTGGGCATGCTGTGATTCAAACTCCGCTTAAGCCTGGGTGCGTCACAGTGAAAGCGCTGGGTTTACTTTTTGTTTTGATTTTTCCCCCGCCTTTCTTTTTTCGTTTCTTGCTCTGCTTTACTTTACAATCCATTACCCCCCCCCCTCTCTCTCTCTCTTTGAAACAACATACGATGGCATCTGCTGCTAACTGGGAATACCCTGAACATCAACAATTCGAACGGTAAACGATCAACTGCATGCGCATTCCGATAACCGGATTACTCATTACGTTTGCTTTTTGACATGTAGTGTTCCTACCATTGATCAAATTGATCGCAAAGACCACAAGGGTAAGATATCAATGTATGACTCGACTCATTTTGCTTGTAACGTACTAATTCCAGGACCATCGTTGATCTAGCTGTTTACGCTGCACGCCACCAAAAGATTCGGGATGACTGGGTAAGGGCCATGGAAGCCCGTCTCATCAAGGAAAAGTTGGACGAATGCTACAAAACCGAAGGTGTCAACCACTGTAAGTGATCAGAGGGCCTTTTTTAACGAGGACCTCAAGTGTCAACTTGGCAATAGACTAAACATGGACACCCATTCATGGACGATCCTTCTTTTTACCCCCTTCACTATAGACGCCAGCTGCCGGGACTTGGCCGACCTTTACCTCAAGGCTATCAAGGAAAACCGTGTTGAAGGTTACCGCAAGAAGGCCCCTAGCTCATAAATTCTATTCGCATGAACACCCTCGACACTTCTCGACACCTCTCGACTCCGTACACCACTCACTTACTCTTGTTAGCTACATTAACTTTACACGACCCTAAATAAACAACTTTGATCTATGATATAATGAATCTCGCTCATCCAGTGGACTTTTTCCTTTGGTGGTAGAGTGGGCCATAGACGATCTTAATGCCGCCATCTTGATTAGTTTAAAAGGGGCTGGTGTTGCAGTAGGTATAGAATCGTCAACAGTAGACATACATGATCACTTACCTTCTCTTGATTTACTAGCATTGACCATGTCTTCATCATGTCTGGGCAGTGGGGATCATGCCAAAGATGAAAAGGCACAGCAATATGCAAACTCGATTTTTGAAACTCCGATCAGGGGTATATATCGTTTTCGTTGCTTTTTTACTTCTCCATCCTTCTTCTTCTCTTTTAATTTTCCACCTTGACAGCCTCGATCAGCAACTAGCTCAATGACAATACAATCCTCTGGTGTAGGGCTAATGCTACCTTCTCCTCCCTTCCTTGAACAGTGGGCCATGACCATGTCTTTACACTACTCACAATCTACAAAAGGTATGTCACTGATGGTGTTGAATGACTTGACAATGGTTTGCATGCCGTAACTCACTATCCAACTCTTTTGCTTTTTGACACTTCTATCTACCAAGGAAGCATTACCTGCAGGTGGGAATACACTCTTTGGGAAGTAAGGCTGGTTTTTAAAGACCCCCACCTTTGAACAAAAGATCGACGAACGATGGTCTCACTGGTAAATGGGATGATATAGTAGGCTTAGTTGACAGGACTGACTTTTTTTTTTGACTCTAGTTAAATGCACGGAATGCTAGTATACACTTAAAAAGTAGATTGACGGCGATCGGCAGGGTACCATGGATACGACCGGTTACTGATCGACAGCAGCACTACCACTCACACACACAGACTATCCGACTGTGGGGACATTTGGGCACAGCTAGCTATGGAACAAGGATATAGGGATCGATGTGATGAACGTGTATCCTTCAGGCAGCTCCCTCGTAGATCAGAATGGTAAGACAACGCAGGCCTTTTTTTACAGGTGGGACTAACATGACTCTCTAGGATTCGTTTGCATGAACCGACTCGACATTGGCTATTAGGCTGCGCACTCCATGGCTTAGGGAATAGAACGTCTTATTATGTAGCAATAGATACTGTGCTGAACACTCTGGGTAGCATTAGAGCTTTTTGCAGGTCGATCTGTCATCAATAAACGCACTCGCCTGCTTTTACAGGTCCTCCTTTATTCAGACGCCGACAAAGAAAAATTGTTTTGTGACCGAGGACGGGGCGTTGGGCGGAGACTCAAAAAAATTTTACTTTTGAACGGGGATTGTTTGGGCAAGCCATTGATTTCCTTCTTTCTCTTCTTTTTACTCTCTAAATCACGATGGCTGGTATCACTGTTAAGGACGTCAACCCTCACGGTAAGCAATGAAAGGTCAAAGGGGAAGAAGACGGTGGTAGTGTGCCGGAAAGCGCCTATGGGAAAGAAAGGGGAAAAAAAAAGAAGCTTGGATGGGTAGAAACAACATCAAGGCACCACATGCATCGAATAGAAGGCTTCGTCCTTTGGGCTCTTAACTATTGCTGGCAACCTTCCTTCGACAACCACTTTTATCTTTGACGACAACCATCTTTCATGTTGTTTCTACCCTCTTCTTCATGTTACCATGTGTGCATTGGGGTTGGGTGGCTTATGTTGGGTTTGAAATCAAAGCTAACTTGTTTGTATGTGATAGCCTTCATCAAGGCCTATGCTGCCTACCTCAAGCGTACTGGTAAGCTCGAAGTCCCCAAGTGGGTGGATATCGTCAAGACCGGTACCTTCAAGGAATTGGCCCCTTATGATCCCGATTGGTACTTCATCCGTGCTGGTAAGTGTGAGAGAAAGAGAGAGAGTGTGTGTAGGCTTTAATCTGATCCCTCGCCTTCGTCTTCTTGTAGCTTCCGTTGCCCGTCACATCTACATCCGTAAGGCTGTTGGTGTTGGTGCCTTGAACAAGGTCCATGGTGGTCGTGTCAACCGTGGTATGCGCCCCTCTCACCATGCCGAAGGCTCTGGTTCCGTCAACCGCAAGGTGCTCCAATCTTTGGAAAAGATCGGTGTGCTCCAAAAGGACAAGAAGGGTGGCCGTAAGATCACTCAAGATGGTCAACGTGATTTGGATCGTATTGCCATGACCTTGGCTGCCTCTGATGACGAAGAATAGACGCACTCTTTAGTATTCACCTTCACCATCATCATCACTCTTAGGATAGTTTGACACATACTTTTTTTTTAGCATCATCATTAAAGACTATGTATTGATTGTTGACTCTATTGTTTTATGGGTCGGGATGGGATCACAACAGATGAAAAGCATTTGGTTTTGACTTTATTATATACACAAGTGGGTGATAGTGTTGTAGAGGGAAATTTTGGCTAATGTATAGAGACTAAAAAGTGGTTTTCAAAGTGTAAAGAAAGCAAAAGTAAGGGAGGGATAAGGGGAGGAAGGGGCGGGTATGAATAGTGTAGACTAATAATAACAACAAAAAAGAAGAAGGGGGGAAAGGATATACGTATCATCATCAACATGTATAACAAGAGCAAACTAAAACAAGGTGTACAGTATGATATATAGGTAGGTAGTAAAGTATGAGGGGTGGTTGCTAGGGTGCCAATTAGCGATTTACAGGAAACACTTCCTTGACAAGTGTGGCCAGATCAGATTTCTTTGCACATTTCAGATGATCTTGAGAGATGAATTGCTGGATGCTCTGTAAGAGAAAGAAAGTTAAAGTAAAGATCAAAAGGAAGAGAGAGAGAGAGAGAGAGAAAGTAACTTACATTTAGTACATCTTTTGCCATAGGACGATCATCAGCGTCTGCATTAAGAATCCATTCCAGAATATTGATCATTGCGGTGGAAGGGGTAGCAAAGTTGAATGTAGGTGGTTTGCCATATAAGATTTCCCGGTAGATTTCAGTGCTGCTTTCCAGATAATACAAGGGAGGGACACGATCCATCATTTCGATCATAGTGATACCCAAAGACCAGATGTCTACGTTTTCAGTATACGGAGATTCAGCCACCACTTCAGGTGCCATCCACTATAGTAAAAAAAAAAAAAAAAAAAGAAAAAAGAAAAGATCGTCGGTTATCAATCAAGCACTAGCATGTACAGCTGCACATTGTCGATCATCCACGATGTTCTTACCTTTGCAGTTCCCAGTCGTGAAGTATTTTGTACAGATAATGGAGTGGCCAAACCAAAATCGGCCAATTTGACCTGCCCCTGATGTCCCAAGAGGATGTTTTCACATTTGATGTCGCGGTGCATGTAATTCTTCGAGTGGAGATAGACCAATCCTTCCAGACACTCCTTGGCGATGAAGATGGTCATGGATTCGGCCAGACCCACCGTGGTACTAAACAACAAGCCAAACACCGAGCACGCCATCAGTTCCATGGCCATCCATAGGTGGTCGTCATAGAGACAGGCTTCTTGAAGTTGGATTAGATTATCGTGAGAAAGGCAGCCCATGATACGCAATTCGCGCAGGACGTAGCTATGATGGTGTGTGTCGTGATCTTCAATGAAGCAGCGTTTGATGGCGACGCATGCTTTCGAAGGCTGCTTTTGTTGCATAGTCGCTGATGCAGATTTGTGCTTTTGTTGTTGTTGTTGTTTTCGATTGGTTGTTGATGGTAAAGAATGAGACCGTTTCACTGCTCTGATCACAGCTCCGTTTGCCCTGAAGGAGAGAGAAAGAAAGAGGTGTGAGTGGATAGACCGAGGAAGGAGGGTTCATTGTTTTACTTTACCCACTTCCCACTTTTTCAGTGCCAGTATAGTATTCCTTTGGGTTCACATCTAGGATCTTGGGACGAGGTAAGACTTTCCGGAGCTTTGCGTCGAATTCAGCATGGCGTTTAGGAGTCTTGCGAATGGGTGGCGGCAAGGGAAACAGATCGGGGGCTTTACCCACATAGAGCCACCGTACCTGAATAGACAAAGGAGGGGAATCTTTAGGTTCACAATAGTAGAGCTGGACTTTTTTCTTACCTTTGATGTTTGGATAGAAGGCGAGCTTTTCAACTTGTTGTCTGGTGGAGGAGTTGGCTGCTTTAGATGTAGTAGTTGTTGCTGCTTCTCTTTCCATCGTTCGTATATGATGTCAGGCATTTCCCAAGCCCCCGGTGGACGCCAAGGTATGATCTTTTTCGTTGGCGAAGGAAGAGGAGTCATTACCATCGTCGTAGCCGAGGAAAGACGGCGAGAAGTCATGGGCGGTGATGAGGAAGGTGGGGTTGGCAACTGGTGATGGGACGAGCGAGTACTAATGGTCGGCATCACAGCATGGAGTTGGACTTTCTCTTTGTTAAAGTTGTTGTCTGGTAGGGTCGGGAAAGACGAGAGGGTTGTGGTATTATTGGTCCTATTAGAGAAGTGGCAATGGTATCAAGAGGGAAAAAGGGAATGAGGGGGGTATCGAATGTGACAATGGTTGTATGTGACAATGACTGTATGTATCAAAGGGAAGTGAGAATGGATGAGACAATCAAAAAGAGAAGGTGTAACGAGACAATAAAGGAGGAGATATAAAAAAAGAGAGAGAGAGAAAAAAAGACGGAAGAGGAGCGAAGAAATACAAAATTTGAGTTTCGTTCCTTTTACAAAGAAAAGCGCGGCAAATGAACTTGGGTTCCCCCAAAATCGATAAATGAAGCACTTTTTTTTTTCTTGTACATCCAAGAAAGAAAGGTTTTACGCCCACACACCCAAGCAAAACATAACACAACAGCCCGAATCATAGATTGCAAGCAAGCACCAAGACACATACAAATATAAAAACCTGGTAACTGTTACACAACATCTTGTTCGGCTTTTTGACAATGTGTCCCCCCACTTTATAGGTGAAGCACAAAATAGAATGGAGAGAAAGTATGGTTTGATTTATACAAAAGATGAAGATACGGGTGAAACTAGACTATGTGATAAGGGGATGGCATGGAAGCCGTGGGGAAGCGAGAGAGAAAAGGGGAAGGGTGATAAAACAAGGGGAAGGGCACTAATAGACTAATAGGAGAAGAGGATTTCTATCATCTTGATCGGTCCAAATGAGACACACACACAGAGAGAGAGAGAGAGAGAAGGATTTCAACTATACAGGTTGTCTCGTAAGAAGGCAGTCAAAGGTCGAGCCATGATGGATGACGGGCCCGAATGGAGCAGGGGTGGGGCTGGAGGTGATGATGAGGATGAGGATGATGTCGATGGTATCGAGGTGGCTGGGGTGGGTAATCCATAAGGTGACCAAGCATTTGTAAATGTCGAAGGAGCAGTAGCAGTGTGGGCTTCGGATGTAGATGGGTTTGTTCCGGTGGTACCTGACGCTGGTATGTTTATCCGAGATGTATAGCTATGGAGTTTGGAGTGAATATGCTGAGAGTAATGATGATCATAAGCTGATGATGACGATGATGATGATGATGATGATGGTAATGACGATGAAGCTGTTGTTGCTGTTGCTGTTGCTGCTGCCGATGATGATGATGATGATGATGATGATGTTAGTCGGTGATTACTGGTGGTAGTAGGATGAGGGGATGGTGGTGGTGGCGGTGCATATGATGCTGTTGGAACTGGTGGAGCTGGTGGAGGTTGTAATGGTGGAGCTGTTGCACTGATACCTTTACCATCATGCTGATACTACATACAAACAAATCAATAAAAGGTAAATGCCACTTCTTTATATAACATCTTTGTCCTTACGATCTTGTCAGAAGAGGCCAAATCGGTGTAAATCATATATGTGATGTATGCATGCATGGCATTTCGTTTGATCTTTGGGTTTTGTTTCTACAAACAACAAACATAAAAGTCCCAAGTCAGTTTGGAATTGGAATTATATGTATTCAATAGGTTAGTATCAGAGTTACACTTTACCATGGATAAGTACTGGTAAGAGAATTTGGATTTCTCAGACTAAATAAGGTGTCAGTCAAGTTGAAGCGGAGTTTTAATATATATATGTGTGTGTGTGTGTGTGTGCTGCTCGCCCTCCCCCCCCCAAATTGCACTTACCTGACGTTGATCAACTACGGTGGAGGAGGTAGTCTGATAGTCTTCGACAGAGTGACGAGGTCGAATAGACGGACCACCTGCTGGAGAATCCAAGCTGCTGTCATCATCACTGTACTTCCTTTTTTGATTGGCCCCTATTTATAAACATGTACAAGATAGAAAAAGGTCAGTCAGTTGTCGGTTCTACTCCTCCTAAATGCCACGGATCGTCGCTCTTACTTTCTAAAAGCTGTTCATCTTGGTCGATTGCTTTGGCGGCGGCTGCAAGTAGAAGGATAGGATCGGTCTTTGGCTTTTGTTTCCACCAAGACGATTGTTTCTGTGACATGGGATCTGCGCAATGTGAGGAAAGAGAAGAGTGATATAAGATTAAGGTTTGAAAGAGTTTCATCATCATCATTTCTTACCATGAGCGTTGTTGATGGCTGCTATAGGGGCCGTTGCTGTCGAAGGTTGCTGCTGCTGAGGCTAAAGTAGATAGAGGTTCCGTCCCACATGAGAATACAACAACACTAACAAACATCTGTCTCTGCCTCTTACCAAAGTAGGATCATTCGTGGAAGAAGCCATAGATCCTAAATAACAACACACTGTGATCAGTTCCTTCTTTCTTCCGTTCATCTGTTCATTTCATCTTACCAATCAGGTTGGTGATAGACATCGTTCCATTGTTGTCACTTTCATCTTTGATCGGCGTAGAAGCCTTGGTAGCAGTCGGTTCTTCATTGTCGGTTTGAGGGCTGGGACTATCACTCGTACTACAGTTGCTGCTGCTGCTATTGTTACTGTCACCGGTTTCCGTTGTCGATTCTTCTGTTGTTGCTATTTGATTGTAATCTATAACCTAATAAGAAAGGCAGTTAGTTCTTCTCCCTTTCCAAATCAGTGTGTCTCTCTCTTCCCTCCCCCCTTTCATTCTATTCACACCCCTTCCCTCTACCTGTTAGCAACAAGAGCACAACTGTATATAATGATACCATAAACCTCTTTATCCCTGTTCCTTCCCCTCCCCATTCTCCCCTCCTTTACCATACTTACCCTTATGGAATAAGGTATCAAGTCATTCATATCCTTCCTTTTGTCATGGTTGGCCAAGGCAATAAGAATACAGCCAGCTTCAGCATCCACTCTATCCAAATGACCAAACAAGGCATTGTCCCTAGCTGAAGAGGACCGAGGTTGCACTTTGGGAGGGTATTCTTGAACCAAGAGATGAGCAATGAAGGTGGAAGAGGAATGCCGTTGCTGAGGGTGGGCGGGTTTGCCTACTGTGGGAGAGGTGGTAACGTCGCCGGTGTGGTGGGTGGAGCTGACATTGTATAAAGTCATCAAAGGGAAGGTTGTATGGTGAGGAATGAGAAAAAGTGTAAATGAGAAAAAGTGAGAAAGAAGGGAAAGAAGAGAGAGAGAAAAGTTTTTTGTTATTAAAAATGCTATGTAGTGGGGGGACGGAATTTAAGGTTCAACAAAAAATTGAGGTCCATGGTCGACCATTGTTCGGAGTTTGAAATTGACTTTTTTCATCTACTCGGTGCTCTTTGTCTCTCTCTCTCTTTCTTTTTCCTTTCTTCTCATTCTCTCATCTCTCACTTCGCCTGGTAACCGGATCCTCCCTTCATACACACCTTTTAACTTTTCCTGCTGCTCATTTGGTCTGGGAATGTCTTTGGAGATGGGTAAGTGATGCACACCATTCACCTATGCGTCAACTCACTCCGCCAATTGCATGTCATAGATACTTATGTACTTTTTGACCAGCCACCATTGACTCTTTAGCTTGTGCGTTGCTTGTGGTCACACACACTGGAATGGATTCCATTGTTAGGTAATGATCATCGACTGGTTTGTGTTGATCGAGGGGGGAGAGGAGGGGATCAATAGGAAACGAAAGTCAATGAAGGAGACCTCTCATCATGTTTAATATGAATTTGTCGATTTAGATGGCTACCTCCTCCCTTGTCTTGGTGTATTCAAAAGTCAACGACGGTGACCCATATAGGTGCAGCATCTCACAGATTACATATGCATATGGGGCAAAAGAGAAGCGTTTACTGATGCCCTGCCACCTTGTTTTGATCGTATCATGGGATCTCCTTTGACGCCTTCTTTTGGAAAACATCCACTCTCTCCATCAGCTCTCCTCTCCAACACACACACACACACACACACACACATTTTATAGTAGTAGTTGTCAATAGACTGTCCTTTGTAGAATAGAACATTGAAGAGGGATGCACGTGCACACTTTACCTGTTACACTAGATGTCAAATTAAAAACGTTGCATATGATTTTATGGCACGCAGGCTCTCCTTTTAAAATAAAGATTCCATAGGGTACAATCCTATGCATACAAGTAGACTGACTATACTACTATGGAGTAGGGGGGAAGGGGATTAGACTAGATAAATGGTGGTGAAAACGTGCTCCCGTATACCTAACGATCCGATCGGAATCAATGTTACACACACACACACACACACACAAACAGAGAAGGGGGTAAAGGTCTTTTTTATTTCAAGCATCAACATCACTCTTCATCACTACTGCTATCACTATCACTATCACTATCATCATTCCCTTGTTTTTGTCCTTGGCCACCTTTACCATCTTCATTGTGGCTACCACCCGCCAAAGCAGAAGCCAGACCCTGTTCACGCATCATCTTCATTTGCCCGGCGATGGAATCTTCTTCGGGTTCGGAAATGGAGTCATCTACATCTTCTTCAGGAGGCAAATCAGTAGGATCTTGGATGGTCAGTTGGATGTCTTGAAGAATATCGGTGCCCGCATAAGTGTCGGACTTTACAAAGAGGGAGAAGGTATAGGTGCCAGGCTTGGGAGGGCCAGCAAAAGGCACTCGGATCGTCTTTTCGTCCACAATGTCCGTCACCTTGCGAGGCGGTACCAAAATACGGTTCACCTTGGGATCGCCCAAAAATATCCACCAGTAAGGCTTCTTTTCGTTGGGATAGTAGGGTGTATGGGCCAACGGGAGACCGCCAGCGCCGTCATCGTCTTCTTTCTTGACCTTGGTGTTGCCTTGTTCGTCAAATTCGTCTTCGTCGCCACTTTCTTCATCGCCGCTGGCTTCCTCGGCTTCGACGCTTTGCACTTGACCGTTCTTGAGTTTCAGGACAAAGGTAATGATGGCGCCCGTGGTGATGATCTTGTCGCCAATGACTAGTGCATAAATGTAAGCTTTTGTTAATAACCTTGCGTGTTGTGCCTTTTATCCTTCCCCTTACCTTTGAAGATGGCTTTCTTTACTGATAGTCTAGGTACACGCTGAGCCACTTCCATCACATCCAAGTATTCCGATTCTGATAGAGGATTCAATAAGGATTTGCGTTCAGGTTCAGACAAGTCCAATAGTTGTTGTACAGTGTTGATCTGCTTCTTCTTGTTGCGATAGTATCGTCGTAACAGCTGGTTGTTGATATGAGGGAGCTGTTTCACTGATGCATCACCGGGATAAAGAGCCTGGAGTAGATCTTGCTGTAAATCCATGATAAGAATCGCCGCCTTGAGCCATTGCTTGACAGTGGCGATCTGCAAAAGACCTTGTAAGATATGCACCGATCGTTTGACAATGTAACTTTGATCTATAACAGAAACATAAGTAACTATATCCAAGCAAGTGATGTTCTTTTGTCCTACCTTCTTGGAGAATCGCAGCCTGGATGTTCTTAGCTGTCAGATCCAATCGGAGGAGGTAAGCATACAATAAGGCATACGCCTTGCGCCGGTATCTAGGGACAGACTATCCGAGAGAACAAAATGACAGAGATTAGTCACCATGGCAACCCATTCATGCAAAACTTACATCATCGAGGCGTTCGTACTTTTCTCCGAATCTGTTTTCCAGTTCCTCCCGAATAGCGGCATCCAATCGTTTCAATACAGCTTCTTCATCTGCATGGACAGAGACGTTTTCTTGGAATTCATAAGCGCCAGAGAGGACTCGGATCAACTCTAAAGTAAAACAACAACACCTGTCAGAATGTATACAATGGCCCGTTCCCTAACATGTCATGTACTTTCCCCTTCCTTTCTCTCCCTCCCTCTCTCCCTCTCTTACCTTTAAGTCCATCGTTTTCCTTCAACCCCTTGACAAGCACACCCATGGTAGAGTTCAAGATTCCATCCTTGGTTTGTCGTCGAGAGTTATTCCACCAATTAGCCTATTGAGAGAACAAAAAAAGGGTGAGAAGGCTGGATGATGCAGGGGTGTACTTACGATATAGAAGGGTAAACCAAGACCAAAAGCCATGGCGTAAAAGAGAAGCACCAGCTTGCTATTACCACCTTCAACAAGAGAACGAGGAAGAGCGACACCCATACTAAAGGACTGTTTGCCATCAGGATGGCCATATTGTTCGTAGTTCTTGCGAATATCATCGTCGGTCAACCTATTAGGGGAAGGGGAGATGAGAACCTTCCCGTCACATACATACACATGCACACTTACACTTGGTAGGCCTTGCTGATTTGAATAAAGGTTTCTTCATATTCCTTTTGCTTGTCCTCTGGGGCTTTATCAGGGTGATAGACCAGGGATAGCTTTCGATACACCTTTTTGATTTCTGGAAGAGTCGCGCCCTACAATGAAAGAGTGGGTGAGTCAAAGGTCTTCATTGCAATAGACTCTACATACTTCGCTGATATCAAGAATGGTGTAAGGATCCCATTTGGCTTTGGCAGGCTCGGCAAAGGAGACTTGGTATGCTAAGAGTCCCACAGCAATCCACCCAAATACAATGAAGAGGAATCTATCAATCGAAGGGTCCAATTGTTAGTTGCAAAGCAAAGATCATTATTGGAGAGTGTGTAATTTACTTTGGGCTGGTGAGAGATTGCTTGATCTTGTTTGGTTGTGAAGCTTGAGCCTTGACACGTTCCTTCGTACAAGTTCCACAATGACACAGATTCTTTTCAGATACTTTGTCTATCAGGCGCAGGCAGGAAGGCATAAGTAGATGAAGGATTAGTATATGGCTTTGTGTATGATTCTGATTGACTTACGTGTTGACTTCCAAAAGGTGTATACGGCATGACCGGTGACAGGTACAAGGCTGAGAGTCAAGACAGACAACAGAAAGTAAAAAAAGTTAAACCCTTCCTCATCATATGTGTATTCTGACATGATGCCTGTTTATATACAAAACAAAGAATGCGTCACAAACAGATGTAAAAAAGGAGTAGGAAGAAAGAGAAGTGAAATAAAAAGCGTAGAGGGAAGGGCAAGAATAAATGTCGGAGTTTAAATTTCAAGACTGAGTACAGATATGGCAGGTCTTTATTGGTTGGCCATGATTTCGGATTCCACAGGCGCTATCAACTAAAACGAGGCTAGGCTAAACTAAACTAATCACTGTCATCCAACAGATCAGCATTTTCATAATGGCCCTTGAGCAATTGGCGAGCAATCTCCAGCACCGTGGCCAACTGTTCCTCCGCTTGTTGGATCTCTTGCTCGTCCTTGGATTCAAACGCCGCCAAAAGTTGAGGGAGAGCTTCGCTTTGATAGCCAGACCATTCGCCAGGGGCATACACCATATGTCGATACCAGGGGCGCCCTTCAAGTCCATCGAGCTTGATAAACACCCGTTCAAATTGAGAGAGTCGAGAGTTCAGCTTTTCCACCCGGCGGCCCACTTTGGAAGACACCTTGACTTGCGCCAGCTTTTTGATCACCTTGGCTTTTTTGTGCTCGAACTTTTTGCTGGTGTGTTTCAGGTCGTGCAGTGCCTGGGCAAGTTTGGGAAGGAAGGCATCGTGGTGTTTCTTGTTCTTGTGGTGCTTGTGCTTGTGCTTCAGTATCTCGGTAGGCTGGGATGGCTCGCAGGGAGGGATCGTGTCGTCGTCGTCCGAAGGAGGGGCTGTATCATTGTTGCGGCGGTAGATGGATTCCAAAGAAGAGAGGTGTTCGGTAAGCTGGTGCGCATAATCCAGGGGGTACATGGGCAGAATGACATCGTCTGACAGGCGAAGAGCTAAAAGTCCCCAAATCTTGACGAGGGTTTGGTGGTATTCATAAGTAGGATCACCAAAAGTCTCCATCCATTTGATGCTAATATGAGAAGAAGAGGTGAGTGATGAGTGAGTCAAAGGATGGGTGCTGTGCAGTACTTACCCATCGTTGTTGCTATGGTAGACACCATAGTCACCATGGAAACCCATGGATAAGCTGCTGATACCAACATGATGGAAGAAGGCCACATAATCTGATCCAGCACCAAGAGGTTCAATCAAAGCCAAGTCAGGTTCTTCATTGTGATGATCCTTCATCGTCGTTGGGAAAGAATCGGGAGTGATGTCGCCATTGGGAGTCCATTCGGCAAACTGAGTTTCGGCATTTGAAATAGCCCACGCTTCGAGAACAGAGAGACTTGTGCTTGGGTCGATCACTGAGCTGGTGACTTCATACAGTAGGCGGTGGAGCAAGGGAGAGGATTGGGCAGCGAACTTGGTACCAGTGACAGCCATGTCCACGTTCAGATATGCAACAGCCACATCGTCGAGCCATTCCTTGTGATGTTCTACCCATTCAGTGGAGCCAACAGAGCCATATTCTTCAGCATCCCATGATGCAAACATGATTGTGCGACGAGGACGCCAGCCAGATTCCATCAAAACACCAAACACACGGACCAATTCAAGCTATAGACACAAAAGAAACGTGAGATCGGTGTTGTCATATCATTAGTGTCATGCTTACCAAAGAAGCGGATCCAGAAGATGGATCAGCGCCGCCATAGCTCCAAGCATCACGATGGTTACCAAGGAGAATGACACGATCTGGTTCTTCAGTGCCATCAATACGACCAATCACATTCCAGACAGGCTTGACTTGATAATCGTTCTTGTTCACCAGACGGACCATGTGTTGGCTTGGGCCAGAATAGTAGTCAACGTTAGGCACACCGCCTTGCCATTGAGGAATTTGGACACCATGTTGATGAGTAGCATTCAGGAACGGCGTGGCATCAGCCCAGGAGATGGGGAGCGAAGGGATATGAGGCACAGTATCCGTTTCATTCAAAAAGAGATGTGTAGTGTTTTCAAGAGAAGCATACCCAGGCGTCGTAGGGTCACCGGCTAGCATTGACAAGTAGTGGACCGTACCTCTTTCAACAGAGGAAGAAGACCGCCTACACAACATTTATAAAACCCTCGTTAGTATACAAATCCGGTCAGGTCAAAGAAAAAAAAAAGTTCATTGCACTTGCCATGGACCATCAGGATAAGCTTTGCCGTCGGATGGTTGATCGCCAGGGTCGTTGTAGATTAGCACACCAACACAGCCAAACCGTTCAGCCGCTCGCACCTTGAGACCACGAGAGATGGCACCCGAACGAACCAATGCAATGGACCCTCTGACATTGATGCCAAGTACTTGAAGGTATTCAAAGTCGATAAGAGTGCCGTAGTTTACATAGACAACAGGTGCAGTGACATCGCCATCACCAGAGTAGCCTATTCGGAAAGGAGAGAGAAAAGAAAGAGTGAGTTGAAAGATTTTTCTTTTATCTCTGTCGGCGTTTGAAATATTTTTCTTTTTTTTTTGGCTTACCGTGAAAAGTGGGAGTTGCCTGAGTATCATCGTCTTCTTTCAAGGTGGCTTCAAACAGAGTGGCATTAGCATCATCCAGAAGAGTGAGCGATCTTGATGTGGGGGTATTCAGGAGAGGCCAGTACGTTTCAATCGACGTATTAGTGACACCGAATTGCACAAACATGTCTCGAGTCCATTCGGCCAAGCGGCGATCTTTTTCAGACCCCGCCAAATGCGACTCGGCTGCATAAGAATGGAAAAAGCCTTTAATGGAATCACTTGAAGGCAGACCTTTAATCCATTCTTCAGGGCCATCCAAGGGTTGCATTGTGCTAGTGATGGGGCCTATAGTGGGACGATGTTTAGTGGATGTACCCTCAGCAGCAGTAATAAACACTTACTATACATAAACACCGAGGCCGGAGTGGGGGAATGTGTCAGTACAAAATAAGAGGCCATCATCACAATCAAAGCCCAAGCAGCCATCAAAAGGTGCTGTTTTCGATTACTGTGAGAGTGGATCGTGATAGATGAGGACCGCTTTTCGTTGATCAGCAAAGGAGCTTGTTCACAATGATGGGTTTGGTAATGACGCTCAAATCCATCATGCGCCACTGAGCCATACGGAGATGGTTCATTTGTTATCATGGTATAGAAGGGTAAAATAAAAAAAAAAAGAGCAAATGAAAAGATGGAGGAAGGAGGACAGACAAAAGGATAGACTTTATATAAGCTTCTTCTGCGCCCTGACTTGAAACACCCTTTTGCCTTGTTTGTTGTGGTCGGAGAATGCGAAAACGTATCATGAATGAGAAGAAAGATCCATAAGAAGAAGCGTCAAAGATGGTTTGAAAAGTGTTAGGTGTCATAGTACTATGTGTTTCTGTTTATTTGCTAGTTCAGTGTTTCAGTAAGAGCAAATGATGGTACCCCTATCTGACTGTCATGCGCTAAAGCTGATCCAACCACTTTATCAGGGGAGAATTGCTTCAAAAGGTAGGTTGTCGAGTGTTAGTGTAACTTGCACCCAATCAAAAGCCACAAGAATCATTCTAGCATCGCCCTTAAAAGTTTTCCCGGCTCTTATCGTTACCGAAAGCATCTAACTAGTGCCATTCATCTTCACAGCTTTCTTCAATCCTGGTATCGAAGGTAAGACACAGCTGGGTTGACAGGTTCCCCTGACAACGATTTGGCGGAGTTGTAAACGAGTTCCTGGTTCCTAATTTGGACGGGAAATGGCGGAGTTTGAAAGGGCCCTTGTTTTTTATGGACTCTCGAAAGTGATGGTTAAAGGTGGATGGATTAGGCAGGATGTTGTGGGGGAGAGAAGAGTTAGGAAAGAAAAGGAAAGAAAGAGAAAGAGAGAGAACAAAAGAAAGAAAGAAAAACGTTTTTAAGTCTGAGTCTGATCGATCGACGACCTTTTTGTTCACAAAAGGAACCTCTTGAAAATGAAAGATCTACTGTGATTGGTGTCTTTGCATGAATTGGAGGTGGTGATTCCAAGGCGGTGCGGGTCTAGAATCATTCAAGGGAATGGCCTTTTTCTCTTTTTTTGTTATCCTGATTTTTTCACTCCAGACCCAATAAATTTATCTCCCTTCTCCTCGTTTTCCTTTTCTCTCTCTCTCTTTTACTTCTTTCTCCACTTTTTATGAATCCATTGTCTTTTGTCATATTACATCAATAAAGATCAAGTCTGCTTGTATACGTTATATGTATCATGCTTAAAGATTACCTGTTACCTTGTGATGCGCGCTTCTATTCTCAATACGCTAAACCATTGGTGTCAGCCAATTCACCACTCTTCGATCTGGACGTCTTCGACTTGCTCTACGATGGCGATACAACAATGGACTTTACTCAAGCCTACACCGAATTCCAAAGTGATGCTTTAGCTCAGTACGAAATGCATCCCAGGTTTGGACGCTATGTAAGTCAAAAAATAGAACCACAAAGTGAAAGCGGCGGATGGGTGGGTGGATATATACACACACACACATACTTACCCCCTATAGCTGACTTCTTTTGTTTACTATTTTGGTCTTTTATACGTACTACAACCATACTAATGACTCTTTATCACCTTATTACTCTAGGTATGGGACATTGGGGATCAATGGTATCAAAAATGGAATGTTATCTTCTCTATGGAGAACATGTGGCAGTGGTCTGGTCAGCTACCTATCGCTTTACAAGATCCATATTCTCTCGACATGCTACGACCTTGGCTCAATCATATCACTGAACGACACAACATACATCCTCACCATCGACAGCTCCTGGAGAACATTTGCGGCTATCTCTTTACTTGGCAGAAATCCAACAAACCTTTATCCAACGCCGGTACTATTCGGCTGAACACTATTCCATTCTACCCCCCTTCTTGGTTCACTGGTAAAAAACTGCAAAGCAATGTGGAAGAAGGTGATCATCTGGCCTCCTCTTATGTTGCCAACTTTGAACCTCCTTACCGCATCAACGATCGTGTACCTGAACGATGGGATCTGGTATTCCTAAAGGGCCTGACCTTTGACCCTAACAACGAAGTAAGTCTCGACCTTTCCTTCCTTATAGCCACTGACTTTATTGCTCTTCACTTACTATAGAAGCTAGATATCGACCCAAGCTTGATTGCATCCATTATCCCACTCTATGGCCTAACTGTACACTTTGATGAGGGCACTGGATACAGCTACTTGATGATGGTAATGCGCAAGGCTTCCTTTGGTAACCTGGAGACGAACCTTCAAACGGTGATACCGACGGATTATCAAAAACCTCGACGACAGGCACTTAGTATCACCAAAGCAGTAAAAGATTTACACTGGGAATACATCCACGGCAACGTACACCCTCGAAACATCCTCTTCAACTTTGACGATACATTAGGTGAACTCGTCGATGCTACCTTCATGCAACGAAAACAGCCAGTACCATCAACTATTCCTGCTCCACCACCTCCTCCATCACAACAACAGCCACTACTACAGCCACAATCTCATCCCATCACAATTGCATCCCCTACTCCTCCGATATCGCCAAACGAGCCATCCATCCCATACATCGACCAAGAGCATCATCAATCATATATCCAGCAATTGTCAACGCAACCTCGCAAGATCCGGCATCCTCACTATCACTGTATGAAGCACAAGAAGGGTGGAATGAGCGGCCGATGGCCCTACGTCGCTCCCGAAATCGCTCAAGGCTTATCAGGTCCAACCACAGAGGCTGACATTTATTCTCTCGGTGTGATTCTATGGCAACTGATCTCGCGCATCACCTTCCCTCCTGACGCACCAATCGATCCATGGGTATTCCGCATCGAACCAATTCCAGGCATCCTACCCGAATGGGAACAACTCTACGCCGATTGTCTGGTCTCCGATCCTGCGAAACGTCCTAGTGCTTACATGGTGTATCGCCGACTTGAAAAGATGAACATCACCGTGCCACAGCCCCAGCCTTCCTCATCTTCTTCATCATTATCCTCATTATCTGTATCTGCATCTGCATCTTCTTCAACGCTAGTCTCGGTATCATTATCATCACCCGCAACACCACAACGAAGCATCCTTCCCATAGATCAAGAAACCCTGGACTACATACATCAACGACGGAAAGAAATCGACGCCTTCATGGAAGAACATCAAGACCAATTCTCCTCTCCTCACCAGCGCCTCACTCGGCTTCGGGAAGACGTTATCTTGACTGCCTCCGTGACTAGATCTGTCAATCATGGCTTGGAAAGCTATCCTACTCCTGTACAAGGCTTTTCGTCCCATGACTCAGCTTGATTGGCTCCACTCCGGCGTTTAGTTTAGCTTCTTCACTTGCTCTCCCCTCTTATAGCTTTACATAACATACCTCCATCCTTCCTTTTTAACCAATCATTCCATCTGAAATAAAAATCAATGCTTTAGTTTCTCATTCTCCAGGCAGGCACATGTCTTTTGAAAGAAGAAGGAGTTGTCATTAATGAATGGTGAGGCTTGGGTTGCACTCAGGGTTTAGGATGGCACAAGCGAATTATTCTCCCGAGTTCCCAGGTCACAGGCGGTACAAAGGAGATGTTTTGTGGATCGAGTCGCCCGCTCTGTGATGCCCAGATTCGCATCAGAGGGTCTGGCGGAGTTTGAACCTTTGCATTGACCTGCCTCTTTAATGTCACTTGTTTCCCCTCCTTATCATGATTAACAGACATCTTTAGACAAGACGTCCATGCATCCCCTTTTTCATTGTCATCAAGTTTCAGCTGATGAGGGTATGTCGGTTTGCTACCTCCCCAAATTGGCTCCCGGTATAACCCGACTCCATTGACGGGGGTAAGGTAATCAGGTTATGCATTTCGTTCAACCCCAGTAGTCCAACTACCTTTTTTTTGGTGCGGCCTTGGAACCAGGGTCATGGTACTTTTTTCATCGTTGTAATGGGCAAATAAACGGGCCATGTTTCAGTATGGGCTCGAGAAAGAGGGGTGGCGTGAAATTCATCACCCCATTTCCCCGATCTGCATGAATACCGGAGTTTGAAAAAATCGCCGTTGGGTTCTATTTGTACGGTCTCATACGAGGAACCTATAAAAGAAAGAGGAACACCCCTCCTACCGAACACACACCTTACACACACACACACACACACACACTCAAAGAAATGGATTCTCAATTCGCGCCAGAAGAAGATATGGACAATACCGTCGACTCTTACAGTGTCACAATCAACGGGTTCATTTTCTGTACCCGCCATGGCCTGGAAGTCTGTGACAAGTGCCCAACTGATAACAGAGGTGCCAATAACATGATTGTCGAAGAATCATTACATGAAAAGTTATCCGAGGAAGAATACTCTTCATGGCCTGGAGACGATCGTCCTCCTTTTACCGTGACCCACCAATGGGCTCGTGTATCGGGCGGCAAGGTAAGATCCCCCCCCTTCTCTTTTTCTTACAGTGGGCTCACCTTTGTTTTGTTTAGCCTGGGTGCATAAAGCACAAGGAAGTGGTAAGAGATGATGCAATCAGGGTATGAAAGCCAGTTGATTTAACATAAAAGGGTTGTAGGGCTGCAAAGAGTGCTTTGATTGGGAAGAAAAGCTGTACCGTGGGATCCATGGCGGGCGAAAACCAAGGCATACTCGATCTCATATGAGGGGCAAGCGGCACTCTCACGACGCTTCTGATGAAGCTTTACACTGAGGCGATTTACACTCTAATAAAAACCCAATGTGCTTTACTTGTTTACCTTTTTCCATCTAGCCTTCTAAGCTCGGCTCGAAATCATGAAGATCGACAGGGTCGGCGGTGTGTGGAGTGAGGGGTGGTGGGCGTGTGGGTGGGTGGAGCTCAAATAAAGCGTAGAGGCGGGTAGATGGAGCCAGCACTCACTGAGAGCACTCACTATGGATGCATGTAGGTAGGCTTTTTGAAAAATTGACCTTTTTAAAAACTCATCGGTTTTGAACCCCAATTTTTTGGGAAAAAAAGTTGCCTTGTTACTCAAAATTGAGATAAACGACACACCTTCAAATTTTGGATGAAGCCACCTGCGACTCATATCTATTGAACGCCGCCAAGAACAAAGTACTCCTGCGTTGTATGTGTCCGTAACCACTACATGAAGTCCCAAACAAGTGACTTGTTGGAGTGGCCCCCAAAGACGGTGATTAATCTCAAAAACCCAACATGTTTGGTATCTCTCGATAGATAGAAAATACATCTTACTCTGTAGTGTATCATCTGTTCTGTTTAAAAGAGAATTCATGTCCAAGAAAAGTAGCACTTTTTCATGAATTTTGAAGTGAGGGGTTGACGGAGTTTGAAGATACACCGCCAAGCGACGAAGTGGAGAATAAAAAAAGGGTCAGGGCCTGGCGCACTGGGTGATTTGTACAGCTACAATCAGAGACTCTGAGATCACTGGAGCTTATGCAAAAGAGCAAAGTCATAGAGAATGGTTCAAGTAGAGTTTTTATTGACTGAATGAGGCTATGCTTAAGTTACATGTCCTAGTGGATGGCAGTGAATACAGGGCTTGTCATGGAGTAACTAATCTAGTGTAATGAGCTAAGGAAAAGGGAGGAGGAAAGCAGACCAGTGTTATCCAAAGTATCAGTAGTTGTAGGCGCTGATAATGGGTCAAGGGATAGTGCACTTTATCGGTACAATGGCTAGGGAATCTACTATGGACAAGATGAGTGCAGAAGAAAAAAAAATTCAAGGGTTTCCCCATGTTTTTTACATTTGAAAATTTTAAAAAGAGCCTTTTTGGGCGACATGAAGCAGTGGTGGAGTCAGCATTAACGTCGTCGTCATCTTTATCGTCGTCGTCATCGTCGTAGCTAATCTAGTGTCAAAAGAAGAAGGAACGATGCAAAAGGCAAAAAGTTAGTAATGGTAAGCAAAAGGTGAACATGACGTGAGAAGGGGAGAGTTACCGTTCGTTCGTTCGTTTGCTCGTTCGTCCGTTCGTTTGTCGTCGTGGAGTAAAGAGAATGACAATGGGGATGTAAAAAAGTGATGACGAGAGGAAGAAGGAACAAAATAAAGGACGGGCAGACAAAAGGTCTTTAAAGCCAGCGGGGGTTTAAAATCTAGAGTGCATAGGCGCACATTGTTAGAGGAGTGTGTGGGCCTGATCGTGTTCCTGAGCTTCAATTTGCAGCAGATCCCTACCATATCAAAGTGAGCATGCTACTACAATCTAATGAAATGATATTGGCTTACCTTTTGAATGACAAGTAGGCTGGATCAGAGAAGATTGCATGTTGTCAAATGGGATGGCAGGGGCGGAGTTCCATCATGAGCACTAAGTCTTGTTTAAAAGTCTTCCTGAGCATCATGATCACCCACATATATGCATTGGCAGCGGCTGTAGGTGGAATAGGGTCGATGTTGTCAGGGCAGAGTTTTTTTGCCGCCATTCACCATGCCATTTTTCGATTGCCGGGAACTTCTTGCAGAGGCTGGTAGGTGGGTCAAGGACGGTACGGCTAAGGTAAAAGGATCAACCATTGGTGGGGAGGTCTGCCATTGCTCGCATCATTTCTCTTCAAAGATTGGTGAGATATGCGCCGTTTATCGCTGTGTTGTTCCATCGGCCTTGGCGTCGTATTTGATCTTCGTTCGCACACACAATACCCGCCAACTTTCCCTCTTACCACAAAAATCATATTGTCCGCAAAACTTTGGTACGCTTCTTAAAGGCGTGCATAAACGCTAAGTTTAAGCGGGCGAGTCGGTCAGATTGGCTAAAACACAGAATTAAGAGGCGCGAGAGATGGTCTTTTGCTTTTATTACATGATACATTTTAAAAGATGGGGAGATGAGAGAGGGAGTAGAAAGATAAAGTATCACTAAGGTAATGGGAAGCCGCCCATCACTAGCGGGGTACGTATACAATACAATAACATGCGCTAGTCTACATGAATCAAGTACAAATTCGAGCTGATGACACCTAGGCATATCTAATCCCGTCCCCGCTTTCGGCTAGTACCTGCAGGAGCATTAGGTCTGTCATTTGTCGACGTCGTCCGCTATCAGTACAAAAAGAAGGGGAATATGAGTATCATTCGCTACCACCACACTGTTAGTTACTTACCTCCACCACCGAGGTGCCATTCTTGAACCTGGTTTTGAACAGTACGTTCGCGTTATTAAACATACCATCCTTGAGTGACACGACCAAGAATTGAGAGCCCTTGAACCTGGTTCGCAGTAGTTGACCAATGTTCTGTGTATGGGATAGATCCAGAGCAGCATCCACTTCATCCAGAATGTACATAGGCGCAGGTTTAAACTGAAGCAAGGACAGGATAAGCGACAAGGCAATCAAAGATCTATAATACAATAGAAACGGTCATTTAGTCCACAGTTCTTCGCTGGATGTATCCCTTACGAACCTTTGACCACCACTAAGTTCTGTTAAGCTTTGTTTCCAGACCCCACCAAGACAAACTTTGACTTCAAGACCATCCGAGATCGATTTGCCTTCAGGGGCTTGAAGTTTACATGTGTTTCCAGGTAGTAAGTCTCCAAAGATGGCAGCAAAATCCCTACAAGTATGGTATGCTTAGTTTGTTTCTTCCACTACTAGATTATCCTATGGACTTACATGTTCACCTTACGCCAGGTTTTGTCCAAGGCCTCCAGTTTGTAGTTTTCCAAAGAAGCCACCGTTTCCTCGATCTTTTGTCGATCTTTTTGCACTGTCTCTAGCATTTTGTTCAGAGATAATTCCTTCTTTTCAACGCTAAATAAAAGAGAAGCATGGTTAATTCATTCAGTCGATACAATACATCTTTTGGTACTTACTTGTCAATCATATTCATCACCCTAACGTTGATCTTCTTTCGCATGGAGTCATGTTTAGTCACCACTTGTTGCAAAGTCTTTTTGGTGTCGCTGATATTCAAGTTCTGATAGTCGTAGTCTGAGTTTGCCTGTCCAAAGAATTCCTTCTGTTCAGCGATCCAATCGTGTTCCATTTCCAGGTTGTTGATCATCTGTCTTGCGCCTTGTTGGTCTTTCTGTAGCTTATCCATGTCATCACGAGCCTTTCTTATCTGTATATTGGCTTCTGTCGCTTCTGATGATTTGGTTTCGATCATGGCTTCTATTTCTTGGACTTCCTCGTTGTATGAGTTCATCAGATTGATTTCCTGTTCGAGATTATGTTCCGCACCATCCAACTGAGCCTACAATCAGAACGTAAATCAGTTCGTGAACGGATCTAAATCACAATCATCATGTTTTCACTTACCTTCAGGGAGTCTTTTGCCTTGGCCATGTCACTGCATTCAGCCTTGAGAGCGTCGATAACTTGTTGCACCTTTGTCATACGGACTTGGCATTGTGAGATATCTGTTTGTAGTTGTTCTAAATAAAAACGTGATTGTGTGTTAGTGTGCTTCTCCTAAAACCAAAGTTTGGATCGTCGGCTGCACTTACCCATTTCGATTTCTAAAGCTTTCACTTTTTGTTGCATAGTGTTGAATTGTTGGGAAGATTTGGCCAGGCTAGATTTAAGCAAGTTTACTTTTTCCTATTGACCGATCACATCGGAGTTTAAGATTTGAGTGAGTAACCATTCATGCTTTGTCTATTGTTCACACTCGGATACTTACTGTCATTTCCTTCAGTCTGGACCCTTTGTTGTCATTGAAGTCTTTCATCTCTTGTTCGATCCGGTTTGCTTCTTGTAATGCATTTTCTTTATCTGATCGAGCTTGAGCTGCCTTGGCTTGATAGACCTTGATTTCCGCCTTGATTTCCTCGACACGTTGCAGTAAATGAGTGTGGGTGCTGTTCGCCAACTTCGATTCCAATAGGTCTACTTCGTGCGTTTGCATGTCCAATTTGTGCTTGTGTGTTCGATAAAGGCTGATCTTCTTTTGGGCTTGTTCGAGTTCAGTGTCCAAGGCGGCCAGCTTCTGTCGATGTTGCTTGATATCTTGTCGCAAGGTATTCAACTGTTCCATATTGATCAAAACACTAGATGAATTGGGCCTGGATCCACCAGATAAGGTACCAAAAGGATCGTAGATATCACCGTCGAGAGTAACTGATTTCATGCGTACTTTGTTGTCGAAAGTCACCCGTTTTGCGGTGGCAGCATCTTGACATATGAGGGTGTTTCCAAAGATGTACTCCATCGCAGGCTGAAGCTCTTCATCGTATCCGATCAAAGTCAAAGCCAAGTCAACTTTTCCAGGTCCAAGCTTTTTGGCGGTCGCGATTTTCTATGATGAGATAGCATAGCGTTTTAGTTTAAAGAATGGGTTCAGTGACACTCTACACCCCTTCCTCGTACGTTTGTTTTGACTACTTACTTCGGCTGACGCTTGAAAGGCTTCGATCTTGTTCAAGGGGATCAGAGTGCAACGTTTTCGAAGTCTACCATGATTCAATAACTGGGCACCAACTTTTTCGTTTTCGACGATAACCTGAGAGAGCAGTAATGAAGATTTGAGATGATTCGTTAGTCGTTCCGTGTTGCTTTTCATTACCATGACCATGACCATGACCACTGTTACTTACATTGTATAAACGCCCACCTGCACAGATTTCCAAAGCAGTGGAAGCATCGTAGTTTTCCTTGTCCAAAGAGATCAGTTCGGCGACCATACCTTTCACTTGCGTTCGGTCAAAGTTTGCACAAGGATCAGTGTAATCAAAGTTCAAGTTTGAGATTTGTCGAGAGAGCTCTTCTTCTTGCTTCGCTAGATCTTGAATCTGCTCCAGTTCCAAAGTGCGTCGATAATGAAGGTCCGTTTCGTGCTCGGGATCCCAGCCTATTTGGCCAAGTTGTTTCTATTTGAAAGCACAAAGAGAAGAGTTCAATGACAATGAAGCGTTTCATACGTTGACTTTTACCTTTAACCCATCCAAAGACAACTTTTTGCTGGCGATTTCTTCAACAAGTCCACTATCTTGCTGAGCGGCTTTGTCTGCTCGGGATGATTTCTCGGTCATTTCATTTTGCAAGGTTTTGATCTTCATAAGGGCATTTTCTTCGATCGAGGAGGCTTCGGTGGCAGATGTTTTAGAAGCTATGAAACAAAAGTAGGCTTAGTATTTATGCAAGTGCTAATTAACCTCTTCTTTCCCACCTAACCGACTTACCCAGTAAGAGTCCTTGGTATCCATTTTGACGGCCCTTTTCGATAGTCATACCGGTAGTGAGAGATTGGAGGAGTTCAGACGTCTTTTCTAGTTCTGATGTCTTTTGATCGTGAAGGACTTTGTAATCTTCGTATTCCTTGTTGATTCGGTCATGATTGGCTTGTTTTTCGGAAAGGGATTGAGTGAGCTATTGTACAATAACAGCGTAAGTATCAGGTCCGTTTTTCAAGAGCTTATTTCTATTCGTTCATACCTCCACGTTAGACGCCTTAAGTGTAGCCAAAGTGGACATTTCCATAGACGCCAACTCTTCTTTGCCGTGGTGATCCGATTCCAGTTGCACTAGTTGAGTTGTATAATCCTTGACAAGTTGTTCCAGCACATTGATAGCACCACCTTCGTCGGCTGATTTAGACTTCCACCTATCAGCTGCAGCTTGTTTGTCTTCCTTCAGCACCATCATTTCATGGTTCAACGTATCCGCTTTGGCCACCCATTCGTTCAGTCGTGCTTCTCGGGCCAGGTTGTCAGCGTCAGATCGATTCAGTCGTTTTTGATGTCGATAGTAATCATAGGATACCACCAACCGGCTAAGACGTTCGAGTTCGGATTCAGTTTTTTGGTACTCCAGGTAGAATTGCTTTTCGGCACGAAGATGATCCAGTTTTGGTGTGATTTCTTCTAAGAGTATCTAGGGAAAGAAGTCTTTGTAAGCCTACTTCCTTTAACCAATGACATAGTGTTCCGTAATCCTTACTTACAGAGTTGATTTCCGTCACTTTTCGATCCTTCTTCGCCATCGTTGCAAACGCCTTGTTTTTTCGGTCTTCAAACATCTTCGTCCCTGCCGCCTCTTCCACCATACTAAGGATCTCCGTCGCCTTCATGTTGAGCACCTTTGTGATACGTCCTTGCATAATCAAAAAGTGAGGGTTGTTGATGTTTAGCTGTACCGATTGGAAGAGATTCTGTACGGTTTGTTGTTGTGCATTATGTCCATTCAGTATGTATTTGGTCTTGCCGCCCAACAGAACCTAGAAACAAGAAAGATAAGCGCAAGGTCACTTCAGGAGGATTTCTTTACACTATACCTGTCGTGTCACCGTAAGCTGTCGATAAGTTTCAAACCCAAGCGGACTGGTCGCGCGATTTTCATTGTTGAACACAATAGTAACAGATGCCTTCGTAACCCCCGCTTGACCACGTTTGTAGATGAGATCTTGGAGACTGCTAGCACGAACCTATAAATACAATCGCAGAACTAAGTATCAGTAATGCTTCTATTGGTTTAAACGTTCGACGTTAACTTACTTGACTGAGATTCGTGATACCCAGAACAAAACAAATTGCATCGAGGATGTTGGATTTGCCAGAACCATTGAGACCCGTTATAGCGTTGAATTCAGCATCCCAACCAGTTATGTGTGTTCTTGATACATAAGATTTAAACCCTTCTATGATGAGTTCTTCCAAATACATCGCGATCGAAGAGGAGAGAGGATAAATGTACAGAAAGAAAGAGAAGAAGCAAAAGGAACGAAAGTTGCCAAAATATATCAACGTTTTCAAACTCCGCCGTTTGTCCTTGATACCGTTGAGACTGGAGAAATGGATTCTTCACTCTTTTCTTGAATCTACAACCGATTACACTCTCACTTTAAATAGAATGTCTGAGTAAGGAGATAGATGATAGTTAGATTATATATGCCACACACAACATACACTGCTCTGAATAAGGACCTCATAGCGATAGGCAAGCTTTAACAGTACGAATAGGGGAAAGAATGTCTATAATGTCTTATTCAGATTTTCAGGGGAGCACCATCAGCTACAGACTTTGATTACAGATCTTCACTCACTGGTAGTTTGATAGTAACAAGAGCCAGTAAACTCTTATGATGTGGATAGCACAGAAGCGGATAGCATAGAAGCGTGCATGGGAGAGACGGCGGGTAATTTCAAAACTCCGACGATAGGCTTGTGGCGCAACACAGACTCTTCCAAAGACAAAATCAGCACGATGAGACCGAGCTCTTGCAAAAGATAGTCCCCATCTGTGAAGCGTTAACTATGAATGAATACGGTCAAATTCCTTTTTCAAACTCCGCTCAATTGATTACCTCAATTCAACACTTGCT
>LT554490.1:22847-32910 GCA_900079185.1 Absidia glauca
AATCGTTGTTCAGGGCCATGTCGGTTGCGAGGATGCTGGAGATGATGATGTGGCGGAAGACTTGGTAATCGTCGCCTGTCCACCATTGATCGAGGCCGTGGCGTTTGATGAGTTGGAAGAGAGTCATGGAATGCAGAGACTCTAGCACAGAGCGGTCGTTGTACATGACAGCCAAAGGGGTCCTTGAGTTGATAAGAAACATGTTGTTGACACCTGGATGGCCGGCATCATGTCCAATGGCGGAGAGTAGCAGGGCAAATGCGTGTTTTGGTTGCAAGACATGTTGGGGCAAGTGCTGAGTGGATCGAGAGTGGCCTTGTCCAGCAGTATGATGATGATGATGATGATGCGTCAATACACCCAGTTGGCATAAGAAGTAGTAGATACATTGTAATACATCGACAGCATGGGCAAAGTTATGGTATGGATTGTCTTCGTGGTATGCGTTGGCCAAGTCGATAATGAAGTCGTACAGTTGATCTAGGTGAATGAATGGGATCCGTTGAGTTTGTCAAGTCATTAAGGCACATTTTATCTGGACCTTACCTTGAGTGAGGGTGAGATGTGATAAGCCCGGTTCAGACAGAGTCATTTCAAAGATCAAGTAGACACAATGAATCAATTCATCACGGTTGAATTCAAAAGGAGAAAAGTCCCATTGTGTCAATTTCAGTTTCAGGTCATCTGCTTGTCGACTACATAAGGAAGCGGTTAAACATACACATACACATACATACGCATACAGTCAAGTATGTCTATGCCTACCTCGAGAGTGGTATATATTTGGTAGGAGAGGGCAAGGGAGGAGCGTATATGTCCATCATAGCTTTCGTCAATCTACAAGCAGTACAATGGTGAGAGAAGATCGGTTAGTTAGTAAGTTAATGAGCTAATTACCAAGTACTCCCTTTGGGCCTCCCCTTTCTGTATGACTTACTGAATATCTTTGGTTACAATTTCCTTGAAGCGATGATTGATGTCCTCGGGTTGAAGGGCGGTGGGTAGCATGTAGTAGTCGTCGTCTCCATGTAAGCCGGAGGAGTGGGTGGTAGGCGCCATGTCAAGTTCACTTGAAGTTAATGTACAGCTGCTTGAGGACGAAGACGACGATGATGATGGTGATAAGGATGAAGTGAGCGGGACTACATTGGGCGAGGAGAATTGTCCTTGCCGACGGTGCAATTTCTAGTAGCAAAACGAATGGTCAACCATGAGTAAGGAGTCAGACAACATATGCCACATGGTTCCTTAACATACCAGAAATAGTGTTTGTATAACAGGCAGGTGGAGAGGTTTCGCCAAATAGTCAGCAGCACCTGCGTGAAGGCAATCAAGCATAAAGGTGGAGTTTGTTTCAGAAGAGCAGACTATACAGGACAAGCAATGGTCAGTTTACAATCCCTCCACATCAAGACAAAAATGGGCTTCCCTTACCTATGACAGGGTGATGAATCAAGTGTTGGGCCATTTTCTTTACCCAGGCCAATCTGTCATCCATGGCTGATGTGCTTGAGCTGCTTGACGAGCTAATCGAAGTTTGGTCGTCTTGATCTTGTAGTGTATCCAAATCCATGAAGTACAGAGTATTGTGATGTTGTTTTTGCTGCAAGAGATTGATGGTGCTGTTATCGTTATCGTTATCGCTATCACCACTGCCTGCTATCAGCACTAATCAAGTGGAGATACAACAAAAGGACGTCGTTGCTTATTAGTTCAGGCTCCACCAGTAGCTTCACTTTTCAACCACTTGATTACTTTACCGCGGTCAAACACAGTCTGCAATGTATCAATGTATGGCCACACCAAGCTTCTGTTGATGTTGTTGTAATGAGTTGGTGCTAGTATGACAAGTGTACATTGAGACGGATCCATCATAGAGTAGTAGTGGTGGTGGTAGGCGGGTCCAGTCGGTCGGAGGCGAGTATGGAAGGGGGGAAAGGTGTGATACAAAAGTGGATAAGAATGGGCAATGCTGTTTGTGTGAGCCGTAGGTGGGACGGAGAGAAGTAAGAAGAAAAACAATCCTAATGAAGAGAGAAGAGAATGGAGAAGAATGGAAAAAAAAAGAAGAAAGCGAAAGAGAAGTGAAAAATCGGAAGTAAGAAAAAAAGTCTACCTTTATTTTCGTCCGCCGCCGGTTTCCAACAATGGTCACGATAGGGTGGTTCTTTCAGTTACACGAACGGGCAGACCAAAGAAAAAGAGGGAGACAAAAAGAAACTTGGTCCGCCAACGCACGTGGCCTTTCCGTAACGTGCTGAACTTAAAAAAAAAAAAAAAAAGGCAACACCACCCCACCATACGCAACCAGCAGCAATCAGAATGATACATAGAAAGAGATGAAGGGGATGATGCTTTATTGACAAAACGAGTGTAAGGGGAGAATGAGAAGTCTACTACCATCGATGATGATTCGCTACACTACTATTGCTATTAATACTACCACCATGGCCACTATCATGCCTACCTCCACCTACGCCAGCACCAGGGACAGCTCCAGTACCAATGTAGCTTTCGCTCAGAACCCCGTCGTTGGCAGGATTGTAAGTAAAGCCAGCAAACTGTTCTTGCATCGTCTTTGAGATTTGAGATTCGTCGACCAAGGATTCCAAGGGGGCTTCGCTGGTGAATTCTTCATCAAAGTTCGTTGTATCATAGGCGTTTTCCACGCTTGGCTTGAAGGGAGGTTGTACCTTTTTCTGCAGCAGGAGGCGCCAGTCAATGTGTTTGGCAAAGAAGGGATGATTCTTGATGTCGGCCGATCCATTACTACCCAATCGTTCTTCGGGATCCCTCGTCAGCAAACCACGCAGTAAAGATTGGGCATCGTCAGATATATCGTCGGGGAATCGTAGTTCGTCCTGAAGGATCTTGCGGTACATTTCGTTGGTGTTTTCGTCGTAAAAGGGAGGGAGGCCGGTCATCATTTCGTAAAGTAGCACCCCAAGCGTCCACCAGTCCACCACCTTGCTGTATCCTTGGCCAAGTAGCAGCTCTGGGGCTAAGTATTCAGGCGTTCCACAAAATGTATTGGTCCGTTCGTTTTCCTTCATGTTCAATTTACATAAGCCGAAATCACATAAAGCGATATGACCGTTGTAATCGATCAAGATGTTTTCGGGTTTCAAATCACTGTATGAGAATAGCGGATGGGGTTCAAATAAGGAATATCATAAGACAAAACAAAAAAAGAGGTGTTAAAATAAATCCAAGGTCAGACTTCCACCAAAGATTTCTTACCGGTACACCACATTAAAGTCATGTAAACATTCCAGGGCCGAGAGTAGTTCCGCGGTATAGAATCGAGACCGTTCTTCATCAAAGCGGCCTTCAACTTGTAAATGATGGAAGAGTTCACCACCATTGATAAATGCCAGCACCAAATAGAGCTTGTCGGGGCTTTGGAAGGCAAACTTCAGAGGGACAATGAATGGGTTCCGGATCTTGGCCAGTACTGTCTTTTCCGCCATGGTGTGTGTGACTTCAGATCTGGAGATGATGCGTGATTTCCGTAAGACCTTCATGGCATAGATTCGATTTGTATCCTTCTTCCGCACCACATACACCTTGCCAAAGCTACCACGGCCAATCACACGCAACAAGTCGAACGAGTCAAAGGCAATGGGTTGTGCTTGCTAGTGAATAGAAAGAAGGTCAGTACCACTTTATATACATTATACATTAACTTACCTGTTGTCGTTTATAGCATAGCTGTACATGCATCATTCCAGTCCCACCCACTATCTGTAGCACTTGATCGTCCAGTCGGGTTGAATCAAAGTTAGGTTGTAGTTTGACACCGCCTAAAAAGTAATCGGCATGCTTCGTCGTTGCTGAATGGTTGTTGCTGATGCTGTCTTTCGTCTCTGGTGATGGTCGTAGATAAATAGATATTGATACATCAGAGCTTCTTGAAACATCACTATACAGACATCGGGTTAGTATCATCAGTTCTAGGATCACAACACACTCTTGTCGCTTACAAATGAGCCCTGTATTGATAAATAGGGTTTTGCGTATCACCGCCAAGACCGTCAATCAGAATTTCGTTCTTGTCGAATTCCAACACCACATAAGGCAACCACCAATGCTGTTTGCGAGTCAACGAATCCCGGTTGCGCTGGTTAGGTAACGGTTGTGCGGGTGGAGGTTGAGGAAGTTGCACTTGCGGAGGCACTGTCAGCCCTTGAGCATCACACACCCTGATGAGTAGCACGCCGGAGTGAGGTTCGAAGGAAGAAGACGACGAGGAAGTCGACGTCCGAGGAGAGGACACCGTTGTTGCTGAATCTACTGTCGTAACTGAATGCTTCGTCAAAATACTGCTTTGGGCGGTGCTTTTAGATGAGGTTGATCCTGTTGCCATCGATGACGGTGTCGTGGTAGGCGATAAATATGTTGAATGCGTTGACGATGAGACAGCAGCAGCAGCAGCGGCGGCGGCAGCAGCGGCAGCTTCCTTGGCTTCTTTTTCTAAGCAAAACACATCAAAAGGGTATATCATCATTAGTATGCTTGCACCCTTTTATTTCCTATTTACTCCTTCACCACACACTAGATTCCTTTCATCCCCTTCCCTTCTTTTCTCCCTAATACCATTGTCCTAGATAGAGAGAGAGAAAGAGAGAGAGAAGATAAAGTCTTGGCCCTTTTCCATCTTACTTTTTGTGCCGGGTAATTTCCAAGAGTTCATGTACTGCAAATGTCAAAGTAGGGCAAGCTTACTACAAAGGAGAGGGATAGAGATAGTAAAGAGTTGAAGAAGAAGAAGTTACAACTTGATCAAAGAAAAAAGATAAATGGGGGAGAAAGAAGAAGAAAGAGAGACAAATTGTTTTTTTCAATTGCTGGGAAAGATATATAGCGGACGACTTCGGAGTTTGAAATCCATTTGAACCCTCGTTTTGGCCTTTTGCACACACACACACACAAGTTCAACTGACCACATCACACACCCTTCAATAACCCTTTTGATCAATAAGCACTGCGGTAAAGAGTAACCCATTAACAAAACCATAGATAGAGACAATATACAGCATTACACCCAAACAACAGACTATTTTTATTGAGGAATACGTTTCATAGCACCAAGCCATTGTAAAGATAGAAAGGAAGAAGAATCTAAAGAGCGGGAAGAGTAGGACCACCGAGACCAGACTATAATAAGAAAGCAAAGACGAGTCAGGCATTTCCCCGAGTTTGAGCGTCCTCCCCCCCTCCTACTTACCCCAGAAAGAGAACTTTCGGCCCAGCCATCTACCAACAAAGGGGAATATCACCAACGAAAACAAGGCGTTCATTTGCGCTTTACTTTCTTCCCATTCGGCGTCTGCATCGTATGAATAGTCGCTGTAGTCGTCTTCGTCAAAGTCATCCAAGTAGCCTGTTCGGTCGCTATCGACACCATCAATGCCTAGATCGTATTCATCAGGTTGTACCATTTTATTGTCGTCGGTGGTGTGAGATGGTGAGAAAGAGGGGGGGTGGCCGCGTGAATGGAGTAGAGTGTTTCAATGGACTTGCACCGAGTCAATGTCCCTAAAGTGCCCCAGCAAAAGTAACAGGAGGAAACAAGGTCACAAGATTGTCTTGATGAGTAAGGAGGTGAGCATAACAATCGGTTGTTTTACCTTGGAGGTCTGAAAGAGCAAAAGGGAAAGAGCACAAAAACGCAATTTGCCCCCCTCCTCCAAAATGATAGCGACTCGTCCGACTTTTCAAACTCCGCACCAATCACTACAACCTAACTGCCAGTGTCCCCGTTGTCACTCTTGCGTTCAAAAGGAAGAAGTATTGGATTGTCTGTCGATTGGACTCTTATTGGAACGTAACATAAGGGTATTGGCCGGCAATAGGCTTTGACTTGATTAGTTCAAGAGGGACTTCCATTCAGTTCGATCAAATCATATCTCTCAAATATTTGAAGCTCCGACGCTGATGACAAATAAAAAGTTCTCGATCTTTTTTCTTGCCTTCTTTCTTTCATTCTCATATCTTTTCTTTGCTCCACACTTGATCAGAATGGCTTCAACAAAAGAAGAAGTTCCTCAAGATGCTAATGAACATTGTCCTGTAAGTACTAAGCAATCGTTGAATAGCCCAGGAACTGCACAGTGCTTGTTGGCATTATTGGTTTCATTCACTAACTTCATTCTAATCTCACATGAAGGGCCCCGAAAGTGACAAGGCCGGTAAAGAAGATGCTTGCGCCGGGTGTCCCAATCAACAGATATGTGCTACAGCTCCTAAAGGACCCGATCCAGGTAAGTTCACCATGGCTTAACGAGATGGGAAGGTATGCAAGACAGTTTGACTCATTCCTCCTTCTTTATAGATCTTCCAGCGATCAACGAACGCATGCAACATGTCAAACACAAGATCCTCATTCTCTCCGGCAAAGGTGGTGTGGGGAAATCCAGCTTTACGTCACAACTAGCCTTTGCATTATCACAAGACGAAGACCAACAAGTGGGGGTGATGGATGTCGACATATGCGGCCCTTCGGTGCCGACGATCATGGGCGCAGTAGGCGAACAGATTCACCAAAGCAATACGGGATGGCAGCCTGTGTACGTACAAGACAACCTCGGTGTGATGAGCATTGGCTTTATGCTCCCCGATCAAGACGATGCCGTGATTTGGCGTGGGCCCAAGAAAAATGGCTTGATCAAGCAGTTCCTACGGGACGTCGAGTGGGGTAACTTGGACTATTTGCTCGTGGATACTCCCCCTGGTACTTCGGACGAACATCTCTCGGTGGCCTCCTACTTGAAACCTACAGGGATCGACGGCGCCGTTATCGTTACCACCCCTCAAGAAGTGGCTCTGCAGGATGTGCGCAAGGAAATCGACTTTTGCCGCAAGGCCAACATCCCCATTCTTGGTTTGGTCGAAAACATGTCTGGCTTTGTGTGTCCCAACTGCAAGGGCGAATCCGTAGTCTTCCCCCCTACTTCGGGTGGTGCTCAGGCCTTGGCTGATGAACTTGGTCTCACTATGCTGGGCCGCATCCCCTTGGATCCCCGTGTTGCTAAAAGCTGTGATATGGGCGTTTCTTTTATGGATGAATACCCCGACTCGCCCGCTTGTGCCGCCTTTGAATCCATCATCCAAAGTAAGTGACCATGGTATAAATGCAATCCTTGATCTCATCTTTTCCTTTCCCTTTTTAGAACTCCAAGACCTGGTAGAATAGGCCTCCTGCCTCCTCTAGTCTTCGGTTTATATATCTTTATCCACAACTTGTACGATAGTCCATTCTCCCCCCTTTTTTTGCTTATACATACACACACATACAATAAATACAAGTGTCCTGATTCACTCTGTGCAAAAGCTATGTTTGCTCCCTAGGATTAACAAGGGCAAAATGAAAAAAAAGTCAACCAACATTTTGCTTTCAAATGGCGGGTTTTGAAAATTGCCATTTGAAAAGGTGAACTTTTGACGTCCATTTTTTTTTTAAGGAGTTGCTTATTTCGCAGAAACTACATGGACAACCTACCGTCAAATTACACAGGCAACACGATGCAATATATATCTATCGAATGATACCTAGAAACAAGCGTTTTTATGTTGTATGAGACCGTGAACACTCCGAGAAGCCCCCCCCCAAAAGCGACAAACTGGAGTGGTTTAAGAAATGGCAAGTCATCCAATGAAATTAGACTTTTTTGGTACCAGTCGATAGATAAAAAGCACCTCTGACTCTATGTCAAATTTGAAGTTGGTTTGTCCATCCCGTTCACAAGAAAAATGATCTCCAAAAAAGTGAGACTTTTTCCAAGGTCTGTCCTTTCTTCAAATGGCGGGAGTTGAAAATTACAAAAAAATTGACCCTTTTGAAAATGTGAATTTTTTTGACTTTTCATTTTTTTTTAAGAATTGCTTATTTTTCAGAACCGAGATGGACAACCCACCGTCAAATTTTACAGGCAACACGATGCAATGCATATCTATCGACTGATACCTATAAACAAGCATTTTCATGTTGTATGAGGCCGTGGACGCTCCGAGAAGCCCCCCCCCCAAAGCGACCAATTGGAGTGGTATCAAAAATGGCAAGTCATCCAAGGAAATCAGGCATTCTTGGTATCAGTAGATAGATAAAAAGCACCTCTGAGTCTATGTCAATTTTGAAATTGGGTTGGCCATCTCGGTCCTGAAAAATAAGCAACGCTTTAAAAAAAAGTGATTCCTTGCCCCATCAGTCATGTCAGGCCTAAACCCTCATGACATTGAGGCTTCGGTTTTCTACCAAAAAACATAGCTGTGAGTTTTTTGAAGGTACCGCCGTAAGTGCAGGACGGTGACCAGTGTGCTAGTGTGATTTTTGTAATGTCAATGGGGATTTCTCAAAAAAAGAGTTTGCCACCATTTGTCATGTCAGGGCTAAACCACCACGACAATGAGACTTCGGTTTTCTACCAAAAAACACTGCTGTAAGATTTTTAAAGATACCACCGTAAGCGCAGGGCGCTGGCCAGTGTGCTGGTGCGTTTTTTGAAATGTCGATGGGGATCCTAAAAAAAAAAGAGTCTGCCATCGTTAGTCAAGTCAGGGCTAAACCAGCATGACAATGAGGCTTCGGTTTTCTACCAAAAAGCATGGCTGCGAGCTTTTTAAAGATACCGCCGTAAGTGCAGGGCGGTGGTCAGTGTGCTGGTGTGTTTTTTGAAATGTCATTGAGGATTCCTCAAAAAAAAGAGTTTGCCACCATTAGTCATGTCAGGGCTTAACCAGCATGACAATGAGGTTTTCTACCGAAAAACACTGTTGATTTTATTGATGCAATATGACTATGGGGCTATGGTGCAGACTATGTTTGATACCTTGGTTAGGTAGTTTGTGGAAAAAGTGGATACTTTTAGGATTTTCAAACGCCGCCAATTTCCCCTGAAGACCACAAAATTCTTATTGTCTGCAAAATCCAAGATGCGTTTTATAGCCAGGAGCCCCTCCCCCAGCGCAGGTTAGCCCCTTGAATGGAGATAGATGCTGGTGAATGGCCACCTTTGTGCTGGTAAATCATGTTCTGAGTATATGTGATTGATCCCCCCCTCCATTTCCTCTTGCTATTACATTACATAGAAACCTTACAGTTGAAGTTTACTTGACAAGAGTTGTCTTTTTATTGAATACAGTGATAAAACAGAGAGAAGAAGAAGCGAGAGTATCTATAAGAGAGCAGGGATGTACTATGTGTAAATGTGAGGAGGATGTCTATTTGTTTCTAGCATAGTATTCATAGGCAAGCGAGTGTAAATCAGGGGCATAAGGGGAGGGGATTTCTGATCGACCGGGTCTTGAGATAGGCGAGCGTAAAAAGACGGTTTGACAGGTGTTGTAGTTGACTTCCAAGTATTCAGGGACAAACAAAAAGGGTTGTGAGAATGGCTTCAATTCAAATGACAATTCAGCACCCTTTTCGCCTTTGAGAAGCTGGATAGCTTGAGGATCCACAGAGATCATGTCTCCATCCTTGAGCTTATGTGAGGGGTAGGTAAACTAAGGAATTCAGAAAGTGTTTTTAGTGAATGCTTTGAATGACACTTGATCAATACCTTCTTGCCATTGACCAAGACTTTGCCATGCACACAGAGTTGACGAGCAGCATAAATGGAGGAGCAAAAGTTGGATCGAAAGACGACAAAGTCCAATCGTCGTTCCAGTTCAGCAAAAGTCAAGACAGAGACAGGGGGATGGGGGATGGTTTGCGAAGCAGCGTTGACGGTGGGGAGTTTGGCATCAAAGAATTTGGTTTTGAATTGCTTTTCGGTGATTTCGTCGCCATGGTAGGCTCGTGTTTCTCGTTTGGCAAGCCATTTCTGTTGGAAGAGGGTCTTGCTGTGGAGGTTAGGCTTTTGTTTTTCTGCAATGTTGAAGAGATTGTACTTGTTCCATGACATGCGTGCGAGTTTGCGGGTTAATGAGTAGACTGGTTTCCTCATGTCGATTGTTGTGAGTCCTATAAGAGAAAGATAGAGAAGAAGAATGGAATATGAAAACAACTTTTTTTATATACACCGCCACCGTCACAAGGATCAACCAAGCACAAAAAAAAAAA
>LT554490.1:55759-76566 GCA_900079185.1 Absidia glauca
TGAGGTGTAAGTATTCAGGGGTAACGCATGAATAGTTAACTCCGGCACATACACACAAGCCTACCCCATTACACTTAGACTCCTTACTTTTTCATACTCCGTTGTTTATAGACAGAGGGGTTTTTCCCATAGTGATGGTTTCCCTCTATCGAAAATACAGTAAAACTGACCTTTGTCTCAGTACACGACTCGACTACCACACCTTGGGAGCTCTGACACGCATCGGGTACGCCAAGTTTTGACCGATGGCACACAAGAGTCTGAAAAAGGCGGCGTATGGAATAAAGCTGGCGGCGTTTGAATACAGTTGACTTTTTTAGAAACTTTACAATCTCCAGTCCCTGTTTTTCAAAAACGATATGGATAATCCATCCTGAAATTCCCCATGGAGCAAGACAAAATGTATACCCATCGAGTGATATTAAATTTGGAGCATACCTGTGCTGCATGCGCCTTTAAACACTACACTAAGCCCCGAAAGAGAGAAAGTTTGCAGAGGTCCCAAAATGGCTATTTTATCCATTGAGCCCTACTATCATTGGTAACAATCTGTAAATAAGAAGATCTATTTTCTTCATGTATACTGTAGTTTGAGGTAAGGTTTGTTCTCTCTTTAATGGGGAAGTCCATCTCTAACAAACTAGAACACTTTTCATGATGCTTTTTGAAAAATTTGGCAGCTTTTTTGATTTTCTGAACTGAGGATGACAGGGACACATGGCGTTTATGTAAGTAGTGTTCGAAAGCAAATGCGCCCGGAGCGGAAGTTTGCAAATTAGCAAGGCTGCTCCCATAGGCACCCTTGATGATCTTAACTCCGCATTAACTTGACTGGCGCAGGGTTCGAACCCTGCACCTTCTTACTCCACACTGGACATAAATGTACTGGGAAACAAACAGAATAAACATCACAAATTGGGTCCTAACCCAGCCGGCGGAGCCGGAATCTGAGTTTGAATTTGCGGAGTTTAAAACTGGGCTCCCTCCGGTCGTTTCAAGGGTAAAATGAGTGGTCTAGGTGCATTTCCGGGCGAGATATGTTGGATTGAAGTTTGGATAGATATGTGGGCTCTGGAGCGATCTGTCGGAGTTTGAAAATGATATGAGGGGTAGGCTCAATGTAGGCTCAGGGGGTGCATAAACTCCGCTCCTATAGTGGTAGGGTCAGGGGGTCCTAGGCTTATCACTGAACTAATGCCCTTTGGCACTTGAGTTTTGGCCTGTGTGTTGTACTCGGTCATTGGCTCGATTCTGCCCAGCATTAGATCTCACAATGTTGGACATTGAAGGCATTAAGGAGCATACGATCATTCCTCGGCTTTATTAAGCGGGGGGATCATTTTGCCAGGTTACTACTGAACATGTAATTGAAAAGTTGATCTGTCCGCTCAGGAAATGAGCTGACAGTGTATACCATCATTCTCCCGCCATTAGATCGTCAAAAGGATGGATGTGGGCCGAGATCTGAGAAATGACTTTTTTGAATTGCATTTCGCGTCGGGCCTTGAAATAAAAACATGAATGGTCGCTCGAGACAAAAAAGAAAAGTTTCGAAAACTTTTTTCTAAAAAATCGAGAATTAGATGGTGTCATTAGCCTACTGAATGACCTGTCTTCAAACTTGAACGGTATGGTCAGGAAGGCCGTACGAGCATGCACATGCCATTAGAATTGAGATTCGACCGGTTTGAAAAAGTGAAGCCCATGGCGGTGAGTAAGCACAGGCCATCACCCTTCCCTTTACGCTTGAGTAAAGTCATGAGCTTATCACCGCCATGGGCTTCAGATTTCGATTCGCAATCTAATGGCATGTGCATGCTCGCACGGCCTTCCTGAGCATACCGTTCAAGTTGGAAGACATTTCATCTAGTAGGCTCATGATTCCATCCAGCACCATGATCATTTGGAAAAAAAGTTTTCGAAACCAAAATGAAAACCTGAGAACGGTTCTCAACTTTTTCTGGCGGAGTTTTCCAACAGGCTGAAAAACGGCAAAAGTCAAATCAGAATTCACAAATGCCATTGCAGCTGAACTGCGCATTACAATGACCTCCCTTTTGGCAGACTGATTCTGCTATGGTATATGATCGTGTGCGTACCATTAGGACTCTGCTAGGCTCATTCTGAAGTGACTTATAGTGATGAACGTCTCAGGGCCAATTTAAGCGGGGTGGTGGAGTTTCTTGTGATATTTCCAAACGCAGGCAGATTTGATTAGTGAGCTTTTTCTGTACGGATTCTACTGTCATGTACCATCATATTCCTACCATTGGATCCTCCCAATGGTGAAATCTTGTCTGCATAGTGGGCCATTTTTCATAGACCTAGGCACAGCGGAGTTTGAAAAATGCCTATAAGTATGACTTTTCCCCACCAATCCTTTCCTTTGCTTCTTCTTCCCCTCCTTATCACTTTTTTTTCCCTCATCATTTTTTCCCTCGTCATTTACATTGCTCCCCGTCCCCCTTCTTCTCACTCTCCTCACTCTCCGAACGAACGAACGAACGAACGAACGAACGTTTACTCTCCCCTCCCCTCAGCATCTTGCTAATCTTTTAGCTTACCATGACTAGTCTTTTTTTTCGACATTAGATCAGGCCACGACGATGACGACGACGATAACGAAGACGATGACGACGATGACGACGATGACGACTCGCTCACTGTTTTATATCACACGATAAGGCTGTTTAAAAAATTTTAAATATGAAAAACAGGGGGAAACTCTTGAATTTTTTTTTTCGTGCACTCACCTCATCCATAGTTGATTCCATAACCATTGCACTGCTGAAGTGCACTATCCCTTTGGCCTGGTCCCTGTGTCCATCACAACTGATGCTTTTGAAATCGTTAGTCTGCTCTCCCCTCCTCCATTCGCAACGCCATTACACTCTATTAGTTACTTCCGGGCAAGTCCTGTATATACCCTTTGCATATTTACCACCCCCCTACATTTAGACATTTAGCTTAATCGTAGTCTCATTCTTCAATAAAGCATACTTGATACCATAAGACTCTTACTTCTCCATGACTATAAATCTTCAGGTGTCATACAGTACTTGACTTGAAAAAAAGTAGGGTTGCGACTGTCACAATGACTAAACATCCGAACGAAGAATCAGATCTCTTGTATGCGCCCCAGTACCTTGGATTATGAGAATCAGATTGTAAATACCCTTGACTTTGCATGGCAATGCACTAGTTTCACCCCTTCTACAGTAGTCTCACCTGGGTTGTATCATCCCTCCGTCATACATCACCAAAAGTCGTCAACAAGGTACAACCATTGCACATCTTCAAAAAGGGTCAGAGCTTGGCGCACCGGGCGATTTGTACCGCTACATATAAGAGTCTTTAAGATCACTGGAGCTTATGCAAGAGAACAAAGTCAAGGAGGTGGGTTGAAGTAGGGTTTTTATTGACTGATTGAGCCTTAAGCTACATGTCCTAATGGGTGGAAGTGAATACAGGGCTTGTCATGGAGTGACTATTCTAATGTAATAAGCTAAGGGAAAAGAGGAGGATAGCAGACCAGTGTTATCCAAAGTAACAGTAGTAGTAGGCGCTGAGATGGGACAAGGGATAGTGCACTTATCAGTACAATGGCTAGGGAATCTACTATGAACAATATGAGTGCACCTAAAAAAAAAATTCAAGGGTTTCCCCATGTTTTTTACATTTGAAAATTTTAAAAAGTGCCTTTTTGGGCGACATGAAGCAGTGGTGGAGTCGGCATTAGCATCGTCGTCGTCTCTATTGCCGTCGTCATCGTCGTAGTCGATCTAGCGTCAAAAGAAAGAGGAACGATGCAAAAGGCAAAGATTGGTAATGGTAAGCAAAAGATGAACATGACGTGAGAAGAGGAGAGTTACCGTTCGTTCGTTCGTTTGCTCGTTCGTTCGTTCGTTTGTCGTCGTGGAGTAAAGAGAATGGCATTGGAGGCAAAAAAGTAATGACGAGGGAAAGAAGGCGCAAAAATGAAGGACGGCAGAAAAAAAGCTCTTGTAGCGAATCTGGGTTTGAAATCTCGAGAATGTGCAAATTACCCAATGCGCCAAGTTAGATCCTTGAAAAGAGACGAAGTGAAGCTTATTGATTGTACAGCATGTAACATAAAAAGACTATAAGCTATATACACATTACTATTCGAAGGTCTGGTCATTATGTTCGGCAAGATGGTGCAAATACTTGTTGAGCCGGGCGCATCTTTCTCCGGCGAGCATTTCTAGGGCTTGAATAGTCATACCTACAGAGAAGTCATCGTTAGTAACAAAACATGAATGCTAAAAGACATCATTATATAAGTATACAATACTCGCCCAAAAAGAAACCCTTGTTCATTTATTAGAGGGTAAGACTAATCTAATACATTCTAAAGCTAATACTAGTAATCCAACACAATGACATTATCGCCCTGAGCTATGCTATAGTATTTCAAGTCCCGCAAATCATCAGAGATATCCATAATCATCGATTGAGGCTGGTCCGTCTGTATCAAGTATAAATGTTGCTGGGATGCCGGAATACCGAAGATCTTTTGGATTAAATGGCGGAGACTTCGAACGATCATGGTGGCAAGGACACGTTTGGTGATGGTGTGTACCGGGGCGGGTAGGTCGTTGGCTTCGTGCTTTGCCATCAACGCTTGTTCCGACGTCAAGGGAAGGTGTGATAGAGTGATTGAGATCAAGCGCTGGTTCAATGTGGATGTCGTTGCCAAACCAACGTTGTTTTTCCCTAGTCCAAGGTCCGGTTCTCCGTGCACTACAGGAAGCATGAGTCACACAGGATGTAAACATTGAAGAAGTTCCCTTACCTTTGCATAAAGCCCCATATCGTGGATGCTTTGTCATGATCGTCTCGTGTGAATCCCCGTCCCGGGTGCACAGTTTTAAGTAGAAACGTTCCAAATCGATCCGTTCTCGTTCAGTCAGCTATGTGGGTAAGTGGAATGAGATAGTAAGTCCCCGTTTTTTTCATCAAGTTCCCTTTACTTACGGTATTTCCATTTAGGGTGGTGAGACCATGAATCCGCCCCACCACTTGTGCAGCTGTTTCTTCGACATGCATGCCTAAAACAAAAAAGAGTTCAGTTCAACGGGTTCATATGATTTTCGGGAACTTACCCTTGAAGAGGGGGTTTTCGTGGCACCGCAGTTTGATGAGTGAAGGTAAGCGGTCCAGGGTATTGAAGCTATCCCAGTGTTGCAGCTGATTACGGTCCACACGCAAGAATGCCAGCTTTTTGAATGTATCTGGTGTAAGTTTGATAGATGGTATATTGTTGCCATTCAAAAAGAGCGTTTCCAAGCTGTCGATGGTGGGGAAAAGAGTAATGTTAGCGTAAAGGGCCCACATCGTCGAGGCAAGTCGGTACTTACTTCAACAAGGAGCCTAGATGGTCGATTTCCTTCCAATCCTGTATACAGTTATCCTCGAGATTGATGCACTTGAGTTGCTGGAATTGATTTGGTGCGGGACTGAGTGTGGTAATGCCGTTTCCGCTGAGCTGAAGATCTTCCAGATGCAAAAGTAAAGGTTCGAGTAGCAGAATTTGTTGCCAAGTGATGTGAGTGTTGCATAGTACCAATGTTTTCAAATGCTGGAATGGCAAAGTTGATGATACTGAGGCCAATGTAGGATCGTTCAAAGGAAGAAGTCGTATATGACTATTTATAAAGGAAGGAAGGTTCAATGTGGGTGAGGGAGAAACTGATGATAAGGCTTACTTTAAGCGGAGGATCTTTAGCTGAGGTAGTTGGGCAACAATCTTCGCCACCGTAAACCAATCGTTGACAAGATTCTTTGACAAATCCAAGTCTTCTATTGCTGAAGGGGCGTATAAGGAGATCAATACCCTCGCCCTTCTCCTTCTGCTCTACATGTCCCTTGCACTTACATAGATCCGCCTTTGCAATGTCTTGATCCTTTCCTTCGGTGACAATCTTCATATCTGATAGACCTACCACCTTGAGACCGCTAAGTTGACTAGATAAAGGAAAGTGTCTTTAAGCAATGACATGGTTGCATTGTCTACCTACCTTTGAGCCTTTTGTATTTTCCCAAACCCTACGGTTTCCACCTCGATACTCTTGTTGCCACCAAGGTAAACAGTACCGGCATCTGTAGCAGGATCATAAACAGAATTAGGGTCTTGCGTGAGATCGACAATGTATTTCGACGTGAGAGCATCAAGGAAAGAGCAACCCGCCACCACTTTTTTGGCATGGTATCGAATGAAGGATCCAGATGTTGCTGCTCTAGTAAAGTAAAGCGTTTATTAGTAGTAGTCGACGATATCAGGAGGAGGGTTAGACATACCGACAAGTGAAGTACCGGATCCCTTCACGAGAGCCATCGTGTTTTCCTCTTGCATCATTGTCCCACTCCACCCCCAACCATTGGCCTGTAGATTTGGGTATACCACCGATATAGAGGACAGTGGCACGATCGTCATCTATTTGAATTCGAGTTCCTACTTGAATGTCACTTGGGATGCTGGCCATTGGTAAATCTAGAAGGAAGAAAGGGGAGAATGGAGAAGAAAAAAAAACGCCCAGCAGTATGGAGAAAAACAAACTCCGCCCATGACAGCGGAGTTTGAATGACCGAAAAAGGGACAGAATGAATGACAAGATGTATTTAATATGGATGAGTATTCGAAGTAGCTATGTAAAGAATGAAGATGAAGATAGTAGGAGGGAGGATGATATGATATCTACGGTAATAATAAGTTAAGGGAGGGGACATACAAAAGTGAGACTACAGGTTTAGTTTTTGAAAAAGACAACGTCTCCATCATCTTCCACAAATCGACAACCAATCCATGATTTGTAAAGAGCTTGAGGAATAGGAGTAGGATCATACTTGTAGTGCTTTCCGAGGGCTTTCTTGATATGTACAGTGGCTTCTTCGGCGTGGTAGTGAGGCATGGTGGAGAAGAAATGATGGGCAACATGGGTGTCGGAGATATGGTGGTGGAAGTAGTCCAAGAGGAAACCATAAGAGCGATCAACGGTCAAGGCAGCGCCACGTTGGAAGTTCCAGACATTTTCACGGTAATGAGGCAAGGTAGGGTCGGTGTGTTGAAGATAGGTGATGAGTACCAACCAAAAGTTGACAAAGAGGTAAGGGATCACATAGTACTTGACGATGGCCAAAGAGCCAAACACTTGACCAGCATAGACGAGACCGCCAATGGCGACAAACATGCCCAAAACAGACTTGTAGACATCAGCAACTTGGTTGCTGTCAAAGATATCGCAGTAGGGGTTGAAGTGAGACGCCCAACCGGGGTAGGGTTGGCCAGTGACGTTGGTGAAGAGGTACAAGGGCCAGCCAAACACAAACATCAAGAACATACTGTAGAGCATGGCAATGGGGCTTTCTTCCAAAGCAGAGTGAGGTCCATCACCTTCAGGGTCGACATCACGGGCAGGTAACCCAACAGCTTTACGAGTATGGGGGACAAAGACCTATAATGGGGTTGTTAGGGATAAATAACATAAAAGGGTAACACACACACAGACACACACTTATCTGACATACCTGATCTTTTGTCATATGCCCGGTAGCCTTGTGGTGGCGAGAATGAGAGAATCTCCAGGAGTGATAAGGGACCAACAAGAGAGAGTGGAGTACCATACCAACACCATTGTTGATTGCCTGTAAAAGTAAGAGAATGTCAGTAAAAGGATCAAAAGAAGAATCAGGAACAGAGAGTGCTTACCTTTGAGGGACTGAAGGCTTGATGTCCACATTCATGACCGATCACCCAGACACCAGTACCAACGATACCTTGAGCAACCCAGTAAAGAGACCAGAGAGCAATACGAGCAGGCAACGAAGATACATGGTCGATATAAGTAGCAGCATAACCCAAAGCAAGGATGATAGCCACATCGTGGAATACATAGGTGAAGGACCGGAAGGTATCACGACGGAAGCAGTGGGCTGGAATAGCATCACGGATTTCCTTGATAGTAAAGTCAGGGATTTCCCAACCTCGTTCGATAGCTTCATCAATGATGGGACCTTCCTCCTTTCGGTCAGTGGGGACGTTTCTCTGGGTAGCCATTGCTGCTAGGATATGTATCTAAAAAGAGAGAGAGAAGGGAAAGAAAGAAAAAAAGAAAAGAAAAAAGTTGAGGGGTCGAGGGAAGATAAAAATTTATTTCGGGCGGAGTTTTACAAAAAAGTAAAAGGGGGTGGATTTGATAGGTTGGTTTTAAAAAAAAGGTGATTTTTTTGACTAACCGAGCACAAGGAAGGGGTGATAAGGGGGTCAGGGAAGGGTGATGGGTGAATGGATGGCTGGCTCGTCGGTGTCTGAATAGTGTTGCCACCCCATTTGTTGACTTGATTTCAAAAACCTGGTGTATAGGACTTGTCGTGAGAGAGTGTGTGTACCTTTCATTTGCGTTTGCTTTGTCGCCTTGTGGTGGTATGCCTTGAAGATGAAGAGGAGGAGGTCGAAACACGGCCCGATCGCCTACTGCTAGATGATGAATGTGAGCTTGATGAAGTGGCGGTTCCCCGAGTAGCACCAGGTTCAGGTGTGCCAGCGTCTGATTTCCTTGTGCTTCGTCCTCGTCTTGATGATGTGGAAGTAGGTGTAGCTTTTCCTTTTAGTGCCAAAAAAAGATGATAGAAAATCGGTGAGTTTCAATTCGTTTTCTGCACAGAACCAATCATCCATTTCATCCAATCATATTGCTTTGAGTATCTTACCTTCTTCTGGTTCCGGTGTCGAAGCCACTGAAGATTCAGTCACCGCTGGTGATACCTCCCGTCGGCTTGCTGTCCTTGTTCGTCTGCTGGAGGGCGGCCTTTCAACTGCCGGTGAATTTTCTCGAGTGGTGTCGTCGTCCTGGTCGTAATCAAAGCCGGAAGGTAGTGAGAATTCGCGGTATCCGTCGTCGCCATGCTGCTGGTCTTCTTCCTTCTTTTCTTCCTTGTCTTCTTCTTCCTATCAACTTGAAGGTATAAGTGGATTTGTTTTTTATCGTTGATTCTGTAGAGGCAAGAAGTCTTTTTTATTGTTACCAGTTCGTCCAAAGCTCCCATGCCATAGTAATCGCCTAACCTTTCCCAGATCTCATTGATGCTGCACGGAGACGGGCTAGTTTCGTTGAATTTTCGCTGTACGCACATGATACGGAAGTGTTTATGCATTCCTATATAACGATGAAGAGAAAGAGTCTAATTAGTGGGACGTTACAACGATTCCAAGGTGACAATGCTTACCAACAGGTTTACAGCTGGCAATGGCGTTTAATAAGGCAAGTTCCATGGAGGCATCCCATTCAGGTGACGTCGTAGGACCCGTACCATCACTTGAAGGTGTAGCAACAGGAGGTAATGAGTGCTCTCTTGATTCGACCTTGATATCAGGCATATTGTGTGTGGTGAAGAAGCGTGGAATCCAAAAACAAAATCAAAAAAAGACATACCCCCTTGATTTCAAAGTCCGATATGCCCACTTTTTTTGACACATTGTTTTACCATGTGGATTCATGCGGATAGTCCTTTTTATTTGAGCGTGGGATGAAGGGGATTCTATATCTAATGGTATGTGTAGATAGATCATGTCGCCAGAGATCCTTGTTCCTCGGCATGTTGAGTTGATGAAGCCAAAGTTTCCAAAGGTTTAGGGAATCCTACCTGGGTGAGTAGATCCATGATATTGTCCATCTGTTGTAATGCTTGGAATTCCTTGTCGTCCCTAGCCAGTAAGTAGCCACCAAAACACATTGAATTCATCGAGATGGTCACCCCGTCTTCCGGATATCCATCTTCTTGCCGTCTAGGTACCAAAAGCATAATCTTGCTCGTCATCACAAAGTTGAAGGAGGGTTTCTTGTTGGTGGCTTGCTTTTCGTCGTCCAAGAAGCGCAACTGTTGGAACATGGCATCGAGAAGTCCAAAGAACATTTGCCCCAGATAGTCTTCCACAGCAGCATCCGGGCTTTCGTCCATAAATAGCCGATCCAGTGGTGTCAGTACATGTACAAAAGGAAGTTGATCCAGAGTATAGATTTCACCTACGTTCAAGATAAACACAGTTTTAATGAGGGAGTTCTGACGCTTAGTACGTCTTACCTGCTTTTGAGTTTTCAATGTTGTTGACAGCTTGTTGTAAAGGGGGTTGTACACCATCTCCGATAAGAGGAATCACTTGCATGTGTTTGTGACCTTGGCTGATAAGAATAAACATTGAGTTCTACCTGACCCTACACACATACACGTACTTACCTTGCGCCGGATTGGGGCCCACAGTTGTAGAACAACATGCCTGGAGACGAAGGACCATAAGCAGTCATCAGCGTCTTCCAACCAATCAACATGTCAGGAGGGAAGAGAGGTTGCGTTTGTGGTTGGTACTCCCGGGTGGTGATTAGCAAATGGTGGGGAATGACACAGTACTTGTTCAGCATTATACGATGACCATCAAACTCCTGGACCACCAACGCCGCATTGGGATTCAAGAACGGATTCTCGGGCTTGTCGGTCTTCTTGTCGTTAGGTTTGTTGCTGGGCTTCTGAGCCAAGGTCGGCACAAGGTTGATTTGGAACTAGAGAGAGAATGGTTGAATGAGAGACACAGTCGTGGATGAATTATCAGAAAGACTTACCTGTATACCATTCGCTTCCTTTTGAGTAGAGGTGGATTCAAACAGGAAGAGCTCCTTATTGGCGTAAGCGGCTGCGTACTTTTCCTTGACGAGTGTTTCCAAAGACATTCCAGCGGTGAATGAAACAAAAGGGAAAGAAGCGCCAAAATCTGAGTTGGGCCCCCAACTTTTATCGTGAAATTTTGGCGGCGTTTGAAAATTTTCACAGGCTACAAAGAAATCACCCCTGCCATCCCATTTGGCAACATTCAATCTTCTCTGATTCAGCTTGCTTGTCATTCAAAAGGTAAGTTAACATCGTAGCAGTATAATGTAGCAGCAAATCAAAGCCCAGGAGCCCGATCCTGCCCACTCACTCCAACAAAGTGAGCCAATGCACTCTGGATTTCAAACCCCGTTTTCGCTACAAGAACTTTTTTTGTGCCCGTCCTTAATTTTGCTCCTTCTTCCCCTCGTCATTACTTTTTCGCCTCCCATTGTCATTACTTTTTCTCCACGACGACAAACGAACGAACGAACGAACGGACGGACGGACGAGCAAACGACCGAGCGAACGGTAATTCTCCCCTTCTCACGTCATGTTCATCTTTTGCTTACCATTACTAACTTTTTGCCTTTTGCATCGTTCCTCCTTCTTTTGACACTAGATCGGCTACAACGATGACGACAGCGATAAAGACGACGACGATGCTAATGCCGACTCCACCACTGCTTCATGTCGCCCAAAAAGGCACTTTTTAAAATTTTCAAATGTAAAAAACATGGGGAAACCCTTGAATTTTTTTTTAGGTGCACTCATCTTGTTCATAGTAGATTCCCTAGCCATTGTACTGATAAGTGCACTATCCCTTGTCCCATTCTCAGTGCCTACTACTACTGTTACTTTGGATAACACTGGCCTGCTCTCCTCCTCTCTTTTCCTTAGCTTATTACACTAGATTAGTCTCTCCATGACAAGCCCTGTATTCATTGCCATCCACTAGGGCATGTGGTTTTAGTATAGTCCCATTCAGTCAATAAAAAACTTACTTGAACCCATCTTCATGGCTTTGTTCTTTTGCATAAGCTGCAGTGATCTTAGAGACTCTGAAATGTAGCGGTACAGATCACCTGGTACGCCAAGCCCTGACTCTTTTATCTACTTCATCGCTTGGCGGTGTTTAAACTACGGTGCTGACACCTTTTGACCTACTAGTGCCTGATACGACAGACCGCTGGGATATTAAAAAGATGAAATAGGATAGGAGACTATAGATCGGTAATGCTTTAGGGTAAGAGACGAGAGACAGAGGTGATGGGTTAGGATATGATGGATTAATGGGTGGGTGACACTATACAGAGCATACCGTGGAAAAAGTGGAGACTTTTAGCGTTGTTCAAACTCCACACACACCTCCACGTTTGAGTAAAGCCTTGCCGCACTGGGCTGAGTCTTGGAATTTCGGTTCAATTGTATGTACATGATTGTACGATCTTCTTGATCATACCGCTCAAGTTTTTTTGTGACATTCCATTTAGTAGGCTAGTGCATTCATCCAGGAGGACAATCATTTTGAAAAAGGTTTTCGAAGCAAACCGAAACCCTGAGAACCGGCATTTCAGAAAATGTGAACCCGAATTTTTTTTTGAAAAAGGTGCCTATTTCTCAGAACTGAGATTGATAACCTATCTTCAAATTTCACAGGCAACACAACGCAGTGTATACCTATCGACGGATATTAAGTGTCATGCACTTGTGTGTCCAATGGGTCCGTGAATCCTACAAGAAGTCTTAAAAAAGCGACTATTTGGAGTGGTATTAAAAGAGGCAATTTACCCAAGGAAACCAGGCTTTCTTGGTATCATTCAATAGCTGAAAAGCACATCTGGGTCTATGTTGAAATTGATGGTAGGTTATCCCGTTCGGAAGAAAAATGAGATCCAAGAAAGTGGGATCTTTTCCGAGGGGGGATTACCCTTGGTTTCAAATCCCGACAGTTCTGATTTTTAAAACTTTATGAGCTCTAGCTGTAAATTTTTGTGGCAAGTTGCCCTGTTTTTCAAAACCGGGATGGACAACCCATCTTCAAACCGCACATGCAGCAAGTCGAAATGTGTATCTATCAAAAGATGTCAAACTTGAAGTATTATTGTGTTGTATGTGTCTGTGAGCACTACACCAATCCCTAAAACAGCGACTGATTTCAGTGACGTCAACGTTGGCTATTCATCCATCAAAGCTCACCATTTTTTTGCCACCATTCTGTAGATAAGAAACACTCCTTTTTTCATGTGAAATTTGAAGGCATGTTTGTTAGTTGTTTTGCGAGAAAATCCATGTCTAACAAAAAGTGGCACTTTTTCATGGGTGATGGCCCATGCTTTTTTTTCAAAAAGGGGCGTTTGGAAAATTTGGCAACATTTTGGTTTTCTGAACTAGAGAATGCCAGGGACACATAGTACATATGTGGACAGAGTTCAAAAGACAACGTAGTCATGTCAAAAAGTGAGATTTGTTACACCTGATACAGTGGGAAATCCCTTTTTTGCACACCCAAAAAAAAAAAAAGTCAAATCTGATCAACAGCAATGAAATCTTGGTCAAGTATGGCCCAAGGAATCAAAACGGTAGTCATAAGGATGTTTTCAAGTACGTTTTATTGAGTAAACGAGACTATATAGCTACATGGGGGGGGGAGGCTGCAAAACTAAAGACAGGATTTGGAATGGCTAACCTAGTGCAATGAGCTCCGGAAGGGGAGAGCTGGTCAGAGGTGCAAAAAGTGGCAGTGACAGTGGGCAATGGGGATTAGGCAAACGAGTGGTGATGTTTAGCAGTACAACGGCAGTGGAAAAAAGGGCGCACCTAAAAAAAATTACCATGTTTTTCGTAATCCCTTGCGCCCTTTCCATAATCTAACCACATGTTCATCCAGTCCTGCTGCCGAAGAGCCTATATCCGTTGCCATCCTGTTGAATCTGCTAAGAAAAAGAAGAGTAATGAGGCAAGATGTGAACGTTGGTCATGGTAAGACAAAGATGGACAAGAGGGTGAGAAGGAGAGAGTTACCCAGCGTTCGTCGTTGAAGGTCATTGTATAAAGACCAAGTCGTTCATGGTGCGGTGCTGATGTCGATGAAAAAAAAAAGTGAGGAAGAAGCAAAGAAGAGGAGTGAAGGAAAAAAGGGCATCTTTGTAGATCCTTTTTGCGGAGTTTGAATGTCTGGCTGTCAGGGGTAATGAGAGGCGATTTTCTAGATGGGCTATAATTTTTAGCCTGGAAGAGTCTCTGTAGACAGGCAACCCTACAAAATGTATAACACTATACTACAATGAGAAGGGGGAGGGTCCAATAAGACATAGGTTTATTAATAAAGTTTTACAAGATAGAGGTAAGTATGGAGCTAGCTGTCAGATTCTAATTCAGGGGGGAGGGGTGCCACTGGTATGTGTTTCGTTGAACGACTTGCCGGTCAAAAGGCCAGAGATGGTGTTATTGTTCAAAGGAATATCATGTTCAGCAACGTTCAAGTTCTTGTAGTGGATTTGCTTGGCTACGAAATCAAACACATTGTTCGATTTCTTTTCCGCATCACCACGACCCAAAGAGCCAAGATCCCAGTTTTGTTCCACAGTGTGCAAAGTGGAGTAATCTACAAAACGGGTGCATCAGTCATGGGAAGACACATGAGTGATAGGCCATTTTTTACTTACGGGTATAGTAGGTGCTGTCCTTTGTACCCTTCAATTTTTTAGGGATGTCACCGAGGAGTAACGACCATACACGGTTTCTTTGGGGATAGGAAGCATTCTCGTCAAAGGTCAACAGGATCAACGTGTTCTTGAGGAGTTCGGGCTTGCTCAAAGTGGTTTCGTAAAAGCGTTTCAACCATTTGCCAGCATATTTCGCATCGGTGTCTATTCAATCCAAGAAATGAAATTCAGGAAACAAAAATTTCATGTGTCGGAGTTTTGTGCAAATCCCTATTCTTCTTACCATGGGCATCGTTCAACATGTTGGGGGTGTAGCTATTTAAAAAGGCCCGTCAGTATCGAGCCTTATGCGATTGGCGATGCCACTTACAACATCCAGTTGGGAAGCTTGCCAGCCTTGATATCAGCATCAAGCTGAGTACCAGGCACAATGTTCTTCACACGCTTGGGGTTTTCGGCGACAGAGTCAAAGATAACGGCAGGGTTGTGCTTGCGGACATATTGGCCAGCCTTGTATCCGGTGTAGCCAACGGAAGGGATATCTTCTTGGTACACCTTCCAGGTCAAACCCTTCTTTTCCAACAGGTCGTAGATGGTGCTGATGTTGGCGGGGATGTTGTAGTAGTCGTCGTTGGTGATACCCTACAACCATCAAAAGTTTAGTACATAATCATGGTAGATACCAGGTCTTCCCACTTACAAAGTTTGAGCCACCAGCAGCAGCCACATAGTTAGGTTCACTAGGATGAGTGATAGCTGGTAAGAAGGAAAGGTTAGTACGGTGGTCCAATCACAAAAGATATGGCTTACCATTGAAGTTTTCCAGAAGGATGCCTTCCTTGGCGAGATTTTTCCAGTTGGCAATCGAGTCCACCACATCGAAATCCTAAAAAGGAGAAAGGTTATTTTCAAACCCCGGCATGACAGCTTTCCCTCAGGATATATGTACCTGATTTTCGAACCAGACTTGGAGGATATGATCAAAAGCCTTGCCCTTGACAGCAGGATGCTTATGGTGGCTGCCATGATGCTTGCCATGATGCTTGGTATGTTCATCGACGGTGGGAGCGGCCACAGCGAGGGTAGCCAGAGCAAAAAGAGAGGCCAGAGTAAGACGCATGGTTGTGATGATGGGTTTGTGGGTTTCTTGGCTATCCCCAGCATCAAAGACGGTGTCTTTTATAGCACGGTCCTTATTATGTGTAACCGAGCGACTGATATTTTAGATCTTGACAGTGTCTGCAGGTGGCAAGAATCTGCCTTTTGATTGGCAATGCTGAGTCAACATGGCCATTTGAGCTTTTTGTGGTTCCATCTCAAAAAAGGGCAATATACCCATCAAGGAATGAATACAAGGCATATAGGAAAGCCGGTTTATTGTAAAAAAGGATCCATATATGACTAAAAAGACTATTTGTAAAAAAAAAGGGGGGGGGGATTTGGCGGCAACTGTACTACAATGACATGACTAGACTATAGTTCAAAAGACAGGCATGCATTCCATTCTTGAATCTGCTGGAAGAGGTTGGTGATTCTTGGGTCCAAGTCAGAAGTGAAGACGACTGTTTCCAATGTCACCTTGAATCCAGCACATTCGTTATGGTACTATGAGATGTGGAGAGGGGGTTAGAAAGCTGTTGAGGTGTGTCCCGTGAGCGAGATTTTGTATACTACTTACCAACCGCAGGACTTCTTTGAACCACCCGTGCACCCACCAGTAGGTCCAGTCTTCGTCAGGGATGCGGCCTTGGGCAGAGAGCGATGTCAGCAAAGCTTGAAGGACTTGGGTGAATCGTTGATAGGTGACCATAAAGACTTCTTTCTGTTCGCGGGCGACGGTTGCCATGGAGCTTTCTGCGAGTTGAATGGTATCCAGTTCTTGTTGAGACTCCGCTTGTGTAACTGGCAAGAAAAAAAAAAGATCCATTTTGAGTACATTCAGCATCCTATTAAATCCAAATGTCTCTACATTGTCTTACGTTCTGTGACAGGGTTGGCTGCTCGTTTGGCTTCATTATCGGCGTGTAATTGGCGGAAAGAATCGAGTCGGGTTTTGATCTGAGATGCACGGGAAACGACCTTGTTGAGGGTGTTTTTAAGGATCTCCCAAACATACGATCTACATTGCAAAGCGGGCATGATTAGCTACTGCCATGAGAGGAGGACCCTTGTTTTCTCTTTCTTACCGTCCAGCACTTTCTAATTGTCCAGATTCAAACACCCAGGCAATGACCGAGGTTGGGTCCACGATGCGGTAATTCAAAAGTTTGTCCAGTAGGATGCATAAAAACTACACGTGCATGACACAAACAAAAAATCTTGTTTAATGCCAACTTTTACCCTCGTCCCTGATTTGTAAAAGGTGGTTACCTGAGTATTGCTAGCCCAAAACGTGGCCACCGTATTCACCGTACGCATCTTTTCTTCGTGTGTCCCATTGAGATGTCGCATTACTTCGAGGTATCTAACACAAAAGCAAGTAAGAGGTTAGGAACTTATTTTTGGTTCCCCCTTTTTTTCGTTACCTTTCCACCACATTCAGTACGTGTGAGAAACTTTTGCAGCCCACCAGCAGCAGGCATTGTACAAACAGATCTTGGATGGCAGAATCGTCATAGTCTTGACTGTCCACCTCTTTTTTGATGTCGTCCAAGAGTTCACGCACGTCGTCCACACCCTTCTTGGACCGGAGGGCTTCCACCACCCGTTTGGCTGAGGCATTGAGGGGATGATCGGCGCTGGCGAAGCTAAAGTTGGGCGCTGGTGCTTGTGCGGGTGCGAGCGAGGCGAATTCCTCGGGTAAAGATGATTTGATACGTTCATAGTAGCTGAGGCGGATTTCCTTTTCGATGGTTTCCCGAATAAAGCACACTTGAGGATGCATCTTGTCGAGTGTCAACGCATCCTCCCTATACATAACAAAAACGACAAGAGTAAGTCATACTGATGTTGTTGTTGTTTTTTTTGTTTTTCTTCCCTTACCAAGCAATCCAGTCCCATTGGAAGCCAAAGTTGCTTAAATGATGGCCAAACCAGGTCCAAAAGCGAGAAATGCATTCGGCATCCATGTTTGGTAGTCTATCAAAGAGTAGCTTGACGGAGCGTCCCAGGGCCATGGGGAATGTGCGAGTGTTCATCCTGACCAATTCAGCCATGAGCGTTGAGAAGAAGATCAAGCGATACGATGATTTCGGTAAGGCGAGCATTTGTGATAAAAGACACTATGAGGACAGGTGGAGAATGTCAGCGTTGCCCACACACACACACACAACCTTTGACCCTTACCTCCATCAAGATTTCCGATCCATTCCAATCCAAAGACGATTCGTTCATGTTGTCATCATTGTCATCGTCCGCCTGAGATGCAAAGTGTCCCGGTTCAAACCCACTGAAGACGGTCAGGAGGTACTTTGCGCATTCTTTTCGATTAGATTCAAAGATTCGAGTTGTGTCGGCAATGGTGTCGTTGAGGATAAAGTAATCGAGGCTATCGTGATCGGGATGATTGATCTAGTAATACAGAGGATCAGTCGGTCGGTGTTGTCATGGTAATCTATCACCTACCTTTGAGCTTTCATTGCCAAACAGACGGAGAACGTGAGGAGGTTCGAGCAGATCATCCAAACCATCACTAGGCGGGAGTGTAACACGAGGAACTTGATGCTAAATAGTTCGGGGTTAGTTCTGCCCATAGGTAAGTCAACATTCAGCCTTCTCTTACCTGCACTTCAGAGTTAAGTTCATCGTCAAACCATTTGTGTACTTTGGGGATAAGCGCCACCTACTCGTCAAAGAAATATATAAGAGACCCCCTTCAGAGACATTCCCATTACTACTTTACCGTCCAGTCGTTCTTTTGTAGAGTCTGAGTGAGTTCCCACAGGTGTAAGAGTGCCTATCAATGCATAAATCATCAGTATAAAAAGACGTTACACAGATATGAGGATGACTTACGTCTTGGTCCTTTTCATCTTGGAAGACCTTTAGTATTGAAAAGTGAGTGGGTCGTCGTTTATCCATGTAGGCGGCAATCTTGGCCAAGATATCCGCGAGTCCTGAAGCGCATTTGCCATTGAGTTCCTCCCCACACTATGTATCGAAAAGTTAGTTGTCAACTGTGTGATCCCCCCCCGCCCTGCTTTGCTTTTACCCATGGAAGAGCTGTCAGGACAATGTATACCAAGCAATCCAAGCGACGCTAAAAGTTGGAGCAAATGAATGTCAGTAAGTATCTCTGTTTGATCTCTCCTTGACTTTACCTGCAGCTGTCTTGGTTGGGTGAGATCCGCCAAGATATCGTTCAGTAGATCGCAGTAGGTGGTGGATGAGATGACATTGGCATTGACAAGTTCACCATAGAATCGCACCAGTTGTTTCAACTTGAACCAGTCCAAGTTATCTACGGACTTTTTGAGAAGAGTGTTGAAGCCTTCCATGAGCTGCACGACGATAGAATTGCTGGATTCGTTTAATAGACCGATCAGAGTGCCGTAGATGGGTGTTTTGGTGGGGATTTCCGTGACGCTATAGATAGATTAAAAAGAGGATCAGTTGCCTGTATTACTCAAGTACTATTTACATACCAGGCTTCCAAGGTCTCTTGTACCATGGTGGGATACTTTTCATAGTCATTGTCAAGAATGTTCTTCATTTTGTTGAGATTCACTTGAAGATCGGGTGTAATCTAAAAAGGCGAGCCGTTTAGTAAAAGAGTCCCGGTCGTTCAGGTTTATACCCCCTCCCCATACCTTGTCGCCGATCTTGATGATGAGTCCTTTAAGTCGTTCTTGAATGTCTTCGAGTTCATCGTCACGGCTGGGAGAAGGTTGGCGATAGTTGCGACTACGGTAGTCATCTAAAGTAAGATAGAAAAAAGGTTAGCCCAGCTAATAAGTCTGCTCCCATAAGGGTCATCTTGTCCAATGAACCACCTTACCTCTGTATCGGTTGCCACCGCCGCCGCCGCCACTACGGTAGTTTCTGCTGTTGCCACCGTTGTATCGACGACCTACAAACAAAACGCAATTTAACTACCTGTGGTTACGATATTCGCATTCTGGTTGCCATTCTGGTGCCTACCATCGTTCCTTGATCGTTGTTGACCTCTAGATTCGTAGCTCATGTTCTAAATGGATAGGTTATGATGTAATAGAAGAAAGAAGAGCAAGTTGAACGAAACGCGCACACTGAATCTTGGATGCATTCATGTAGTGGCTTGCGGTCGGCGGGGGTTCAAAATAAAATAAATCCTGTGCGGGCGGCGTTTAAAGTTTCCCTACACAGGATGACAGCCTGCACATGTATAAAGACAAAGACAATAGCTACGTGTTCAAGTTTGATTGGATTTTATTGCAAGGAAACGATGAGTGGGGGGGGTAAGATATAGTATATGGGATAAACAGGTGATAAAATGAGGGTATTACATCGAGACTACTATTAAAGACAACTAGACCTTTTGCCGCTCGTAGATTTCACTAACCAGATCCCAATCCTTTTCCAGCGACCTTGACGGTTGTTGTTGTTGTTGTTGTTGTTCTGAGGCTCTGTCGATTAAGGTAGTGTCGTACGTACTGGTATCGATATCCATGTTGAGTAGATTGTTGTTCAATAGTGATTGGGTCACCTGGCCTTCATCGTGGGCGGCGCCAGCACAAGAGTTGTCATCGTCGGCTGACTTTTGCTGTGACCGATTCCCTTCCACACGTTGTCCATTTTCTTGATCGTCATCACCATTCTCCCCAATTGTTGTAGTAGTGAGCGCAGTAGGAGAGTCGCTGTTGTCGTTGCTGATATCATGATCGATCACTTGATCCTGCTCGATCTTTCGCTCCAGGTCCTTCATAAATCGATCAATGCGTCGATGGTAGCCAAAGAGTAACATGTTGGATAACCGCACCAAAGGTTTCTTGATGACACCCTGTTCCGTGATTTTCAGTTGCACGACCTGAGAGGCTGATTTGTTGGTAGGGAGGTTCTGGTCGGGATACTTGAGTTCAAACGTCCAAGATCCAGAAAAGGTGGGGACATGAGGTCGAGTAGGCACTGGGGATCGTAGACTGACAGCTGTGGTGATGCGTTCTTCCAGGACCCGAAGCATCGTCTTCAAGGGCTGTTGTTCGACATGCAAGATGACGGTACGACGATGACGTTTGGAGTGTTCGACAAAGACAACCCGTTTGCCTTCATCCATGGTAGCCTCGGTAATGCTGTCGATAGACACCTTGTCGAGTTTCGGTCGCCAGGCGGGGTATTGCTGTACATGGGTCAAGAGATGCCAGAGTCGTTCAGGTCGAGTTTTGTAGGTGATGGTCCGAGACACAATATGGCTTTCGGGGATCAATATGCCAATCACATAGATAAGAAGCGGTATACAAGGGATAAGGAGAATCGCAATGATCGTCTGGGTAAAAGAAGATATCATGATTGGTAAAAAGATGTAAAAGTAAAGAAGAAGAGGAAGAAAGAAATAAAAAAAAAAAA
>LT554490.1:85827-108773 GCA_900079185.1 Absidia glauca
TAATCATGACAATACCATGTACATTATAAAGACCAAACTACAGATGAGTAGCTCATCATTGGCAACTCCTAAAACACCATTGGTTTACTAGTTGTAATGAATCTGATGACATGTACATGATCGTATGGTCCATCTTCGCATACATATAACGTTTTATTGATACAATAGGAACAATGGGCTATGGTACAGACTATCTTTGAGGCCGGAGTTGAGCTAATGTGTAATTGGCGACGGGTCGTAATGAGAATGACTAAGCTACTGTAAGAACCAAGCAGATGGAGGCGGACAAAGACGGCCAAGCTGTGTAAAAGTATCAAAGATAGTAGCGGAAGGGTACGGGCAAAGATTTGGTACACTTTTATTAGTAACTTGGACTACGAGATTCTACAATGGAATGGGAGTGCACCTAAAAAAAAAATTGCGAGGGTTTCCCCATGTTTTTTACATTTGAAAATTTTAAAAAGAGCCTTTTTGGGCGACATGAAGCAGTGGTGGAGTCGTCATTAGCATCGTCGTCGTCCCTATTGTCGTCGTCATCGTCGTAGCCGATCTAGTGTCAAAAGAAAAAGGAACGATGCAAAAGGCAAAAGGTTTGTAGTAGTAAGCAAAGATGAGCATGACGTGAGAAGGGAAGAGTTACCGTTCGCTTACTCGTTCGTTCGTTCGTTCGTTTGTTTGTCGTCGTGGAAAAAAGAGAATGACAATGTGGAGGCAAAAAAGTAATGACGAGGGGAAGAAGGAGCAAAAATGAAGGACGGGCATAAAAAAGTTCTTGTAGTCAAATCGGGTTTTGAAATTTAGAGTGCATAGGCACACGTTGAGCAGTGTGTGGGCAGGGGCGGTTGTATCTTCATTTCAAGTTGAGTCCCATCTATGACCGGGACTGAAGTCAGGGACTCAGAGAGTCTCCCGCCATATTAGTCCTTATCGTCAGCAAAATTCAGGATACGCAGGCTGGTTTTGTCCGGACGGTTCTGTCTGTAGCATTCCCCCAGAAAAAGTCCCACTTTTCTTGGATCTCATTTTTCTTTCAAACGAGATAAGCAACCTACCATCAAATTTAACATAAATTCAAATGTGCTTTTTACCTATCGACTGATACCAAGAAAGCTTGGTTTCCATGCATGAATTGCCTTTTTCGATACCACTCCAACCAGTCGCTTTTTTAACGCTTCTTGTAGCATTCACACACCCGTTGAACATAAAAGTGCATAGTTCTTGGTATCAGTCGATAGATATGCATTGCATTGTGTTGCCTGTAAAGTTTCATGTTGGGTTATTCATCTCAGTTCTGAGAAAAAGGCTACTCTTTACAAAATTTGGGGCTCAATTTTGAAGTTTTCAAAAGTTGCCGAAAAGTCAAGCATGGGGTGCTGAACATAAAAACAACCTGAAGCAACAAAAACACATCCCGGTTGCCTATTACCAACCAAAAATAGCCGTGTCGAGCAGTTGCTCACCTGGGATCTTTGAACATTTTTTTTAAACTCCGTGTTTGTCTCACTCCATCTTTAACACTGTCACCCACCATTCTGCCCTGTGCCGATTTGTCTGTCTCGCTCCATCTTTAACACTGTCACTCCATCTTTAACACTGTCACCCACCATTCTGCCCTGTGCTGATTTATTTCAGTCTTTATCTCAGTCTCTATCTCAGTATCTATCTCAGTATCTATCTCAATACTTATCAAATTAACATCTGTGCCAATCTGTCTCTGTCGGTGAATAAAAGATCATTTGGATCGAGAATCTGTCTTTGTTTGCCTTATCTTTTCTTATCTTATCTTTCAACAAGTGAATGACTGAATGAATGAACGAGTCAACGAGTGAACGAATGGACGAGTGAACGAGTGAACGAGTGGATGAACGTGCATATTAGAATAGTATAAAAGGAGGGGATTTTTCCTCTTCCTTTCTAATTTCTTTAGTCAAGTCTAGCTTAATTTTAACAAATAAAGTCTTTGCAAACCAAAAACCTCTTAACAAGCTTACTCACTGAAAGTCATAGCACTTCTTTTATCTCTTTGTGTTGTAAATACACCTCATTGCTGTTGGAATCTACCAAACAAGCAACTTTTATCGTTGAACCAAGGAGGTCAACGTCTATTATCACTTGGTTTCTATTGTAAAAAGCATAGAAACACTCTTTACCGATCGCTCTTTAGCAGATCAAGGCTTTACGAAACTCGTACCTTTTTTCAAACCCCGACTTTTTCAAGTCTCTCTCTTTTTCTTTTTCTCTCCATTGACATTACTAAAGGTTGAACTTTGACCATAAAAAGTTCTGGTGCTCACTCATTTAAACACAACCCAGTTACCTATAACTACTCAAAAATAGCCGTAACAGCCGTAACAAAAAGCATTTGCAGATGACAATGGCATTACCAAAAAAGACAAAATGAAAGCCAGAACATTCAAACTCCGCGAACAGAGTCGCAAAAAGTGGTGACTGAGGGATTTGAACCCTCGCCTCTTGCGAGACCGCAACTTGAGTGCGGCGCCTTAGACCAACTCGGCCAAATCACCTTATATGGAAATTGTTTTACTGCCTTCTATATAAAGCAGGTCCTAAAATTCGGTCACGTGACCCATGTTTTTAGAGTGTAAAACAGTGTTCTTCATGGAACAAAGTGGTACTATACTTACAATAGTGCTACGGTGAATGGTATGGTGTTGAATACTGTAAAAAAGGAAGCGTAAAGAAGAGCCCGTAGGGGTTCTGACTATTTGTTTGTGCAAATGGCAAGAGAAATAGCTCAAACTCGGTTTCCTTGCGCCAGTGTACCCTTTGGAATGGTAAAGTTTTAGTCATGCAATCTGTAGAATGGTAAAGTTTAGTCATGGAGATAATTTCAAGTAGGATTTATTGACTGAATGGGCTATGTCTAAGCTAAATGTCTAAGTAGTAAGTGGGGGGGGGAGTTGCGGAGGTTGTATAACTCTTGCCAAGGAATAACCAACCTGGTGTAATGACGCAGGGAATGAAGAAGGTAAAAGCTGGCTAGCAATGTCAAAACACTAAAGGGGCACATGGAGAGGATAAACAGATAGTGGTGTTTAGAGGCGCACTGGCTACAAAATCTACAATGGAAAAGGTGAGTGCACCTAAAGAATACTTGTTTCTTTCGTAAACCCTTGTGTCCAATCCCTAATTCAACCACATGTCCATCCAGTCCTGGTGCCAGAGATCCTATACCCGTTGTCACCCCATGCGATCATCTAAAGAAAAGAGGAACAGTGATGCAAAAGGCAAAGGTTAGCCATGGTAAGTAAAGATTGACAAGCTGATGAGAAGGAGAGAGCTGCCCTGCTTCGTCGTTCAAGATCGCTGTATAGATGTCGAGTCGTTCGTTGTGCGGTGGTAATGTCGATGAAGTGGTAATGTCAATGGAGTGGTAATGTCAATGGAGTGGTAATGTCGATGGAAAGAAAAAAAAAGTCATGAAGAAGCGAAGAAGAAGCAAAGGAAATTCTGGAGGATCTTTTTTTGGTCCTTGTAAATTTTAAACCCCGCCATCTCGGGTTAATATTTGGCTGCGATGCACTTTTCTACTTTTCTTCTCTTCTCCCCTTACAATCCACCACAGCAACAAATCCTCTACCAACATGTCTTGAATCCATTACTCACGATCCAACATCCTCTCGGCTATCAATAGATGTATACACCCTTCCAGTCGCCCTGAATGCCAGAATTCCTCGATCCTTTACACCCCCATTGCTTAGCATTCCTACCTTTGTAGACAAGTAATCTCTATGGAAGCTTCTGATATTCTTCAAGTATCACTAAAATTTCTTGGTAGTTATGATTCTTTCCCTCTAATAGAAGAAAAATGGACCTCTTTGGCCTTGGATCAAAGTTCTCCGAAATCCTTATGTGCGGGACTCAGGTGGTGATAGTCACTTTGGAAAAGGCAAGTATTATCGGCACGTGGCAACTTTGGGCATATGTTATCTATGACGGGATCGGTTGGGACGGATAAGGGGTGACAACTGATACGGTGGCATGTGATGATTATCCCTCTCCCTCACTCTCTCTTATCCCATGGCGGTGATTTGCAGTACTTCTCTAAATGAACGCTTTACTGACTTGCATTCAATGCTTTAGCAATAAAAGACGATAATACTTGGCCAAACGAGGTAGATGTAGTAGGCACTGTCATTTAGGATTGCTAATTCACCGTCTTTTATCAAATATTTAGTGACAAGACACCGTCATCAAGTTACACAGTTATGTTTTCAACCGAAGATATGTCTTTGAAACAAAATCTGATACATGGTAGGAAAGGTAACAGCAAACATTGGGAAATGGTCATTCCCTTACCGTGAACTAAAAGCACTTTTTTACGTCTCATTTCCTCCATGGATGTATAGATGTACTCTTCTAAATATCTGAAATGTGATCCTCTCTGCAGCAACTCCACGATCTGGCACTCATAAAGCAACAAGGGGTGTCATCTAACACTTGTGATTGCACCGACGGTCTCCTTGTGATCATGTCAGCGGGCGGGGTTTAAATACTGTCAGCATAGCTGGCGGACAATAGAAACTATTTATGCTGCTCTCCTTTCTCCCTTCTTTCTCTTTTACTTTTATCTTCATCTTGATCCACCTGCCACCCAACCCTCAGCCTTTTATTCTTCCTCACCTTGTATACACTAGCATATAGCACACTCCAATGACACAATTACCAGTACTCATCAAACGGGTCTTGTGCTCAAATCTTCCCCTTCCATTTGACCACCCTCTCACCATTCCTACACTCATTGTCATAACGTCACTCTCTACCTTGGCCTACTTTTATATGAAGGCTATTCATGCTGCCTATCTCATGGAAACAACTAGAAGACACAATATCAACAAACGAAGACAACTGGAACGACCTGAAGACCGATTTGCCAGTTTGAAGGTAACTTATAACACAGACACCTACGGCTATCTCTTGTCCCTTGTTGACCATAATACTCATTCGAACACTTGGTTTCTAGGTAGGAAAACGGTTTGTCAATCCCTTCGAAGAGTGGCAGGACGTCGCCTTCTTGACAACGGCTCTATTTTGGTTACGTCGATGGAAAGGCAATGGTCTACCCAAAACACAAGAGGTACGTAAAGGAACATCGGGAATTCAGGGAGGATGAATCATTTAACTCTATTTTGGCCATTGTGCTCTTCGATAGGAATTGGAACAAACATTGCCCGTCCATATCCCTGCTCTGGACACCATCTTTACCGGTCATGGCAACGGCAGTACAGACGAGCATGATCACAAGGCAGCACCTACCGATTCACTTGGATCCAAGGGCATATTATCATCGTCATCATCATCGACAGTTACCAGTCCAGCAAAGAATCCCATTACTTTTACGTGGTTTGGGTAAGTACTCTAAACCAAACAAACAACAAACAAGGGGCAAAACAAACAAACATTATCGGGATCAGATAAGGATATGTTTTCACTGACGGCTCTAACATCTTTTACTTTCTATTGTAGTCAATCAACTTGTTTGATCACAATCGATGGACTGGCTATTTTGACAGGTAAGAGAAACAAAGGGTGACCCTCTGGAATGAATCGGGGTTGGCGGTGTTAATCTTGTGTTACTGAACCTTGCTGCCTATTTGGGGGACGCTCCTCTCCATCACCACTTTTATAGATCCTGTATTCTCTCGGTGCTCCATCAATGACTATCTTGGCCCAAAACGACTGCGACCTATCCCATGTCCATTAGATGATTTTGAAAAGGACCTGGACATTGTGTTGGTGTCGCACGATCACTTTGATCATCTAGGTAACAAGGGAGAAAGGGGTTCTATGCATTACTGACGACTTTTTGCTTACATTGCTTTAGATGAAAAGGTGGTCTATCAATTGGGGAATTCTGTAACATGGTATATACCGCTCGGGCTTCGCAATTGGTTCTTGAAACGCAACGTATCAAATGTGTAAGGGCATAAAGAGCCTATATGCAAAGTGTCTTGTATCTAACCGTCTTTGAATCTGGTCTATTTGTTACATAGTGTGGAAATGGACTGGTGGCAAGAAATTCAGCATAGCTCTAGACCAGATATCACAATCGCGTGCGTACCTGCCATGGTAAGTGAAGAAAAAAGGGGGCCGGTCGTCAAGGGAACTCGGTCGCCAAGGGAACTCGGTTGCCAGGGTCTACTTACACATCATTTAAATCTTTAGCATTGGAGTGGATCAAGAACACCCTTCGAGAAGAATGGAACATTATGGGGCAGCTATGTAGTCAAAGGGCGGGAAGACAGCGTGTTCTTCTGGTAGGTCACTGATGTCATTTGTACAGAAAATAGGATAATAGGAAGTGAGCATAGCGTTGTAGAAAATTAAACTCTAATACGATTCTTTCTCTTTATGATGATATAGCGGAGACACTGGATACTCACCGGAGCTCTTTAAAGCCATCGGAAACATGTATGCTCCATTCACTCTGGCGGCCATTCCCATTGGTAGCTTCAAGCCCGAACCTATGATGCAGCACGTACATATGGGCCCTGGAGATGCGATTAAGGTGCATATGGATTTGAAGAAGCCGCGCTTATCTGTTGGTATACATTGGGGAACCTTTATGATGTCTGACGAGCACTATCTTGAACCACCTCAAACACTAGCAAGGCTATGGAAACAGCAACAGGATCAACAAACACATTGGATTACCGACCTTGGCATCGATTCGACCCTTTCCCTCCCTTCTCCACCGAAAGAATCGAAGGACATCCACGATCCTCATTCATCCACGGACTATGCCGCCCAATCCTTCACCTCTCCTTCAACTTCATCAACGACCACCTCTTCGAATGACACGGGCGGAAAAGCAGCATCAACCGATCATCGAAGCCAATTTGTAACCACGGCCTTTGGGGAAACAGTAGTTATAGATTAGGGCTTATGATAGATATCTCCTGGTAGACTTTTTTTTTACCTATAGTATCCTTTTACTTTATATTTGGAACAAAGAATAAAGGAATGCGCACAGTCTATGTTTAGGATCCCTTCATCTTTATATGGGCAATTCGTTTATATCATCAAATTGACAATGTGTGCTACCTACAGAAGACTGAGAAAAATGAATGATCTAACACCGCCTTCCTTACTCTTTTCTATTCCTTAACAATGTGTCCTGTCCATCTCGCCCCATTCAAATGGCCACCTTCTTTGTTGCCCACCATGTGCTTTGACAGAAAGGACAAAGGTATAGCGTGCTAAGAAAGGGCCCGTTTAGATCCAACCGTAATGCCTCTAAAAAGCTCGCTATCACAGAGGGTATTGCCATAATTGCCATTCTGTTCAACATTGCAATACTGTTTACTATGCTTCTCATTGTATCATAGGGCATCAGTGAAAGAGAGGCTGAACCTTGCCACCTGGTCCCCATAATCAGGTCTGTGTAACCCTTCTGCATCCCTTTTCAAACCCCGATATGACAATGGCGCTGTCGTGCCCACAGCCCGAGCGTTTTTTAATTTATCTACATTACACACATACGCATTGTTGACATAAAGCCTCATTATCAAAAGATGAAGTATAAGATGCAAGTTTTATTAGATCATAGGACACATGTCAAGAAGAATGTACCAAGTCAATACTAAAAAAAAGGGGGGTGATGATACATAAAGAGAGAGACACACTGTGTATTTGAGTATAAAAAGTACATGATACTACTACTAATCGCTACAACTAGGAAATTTAAAGGTAGTTTTGGATAGTGCAGCTACCGCCTTCATAGATATCGACCTTGGTGAGACGATGTTGCTTGTCCAAAGTCTTGTAGTTCTTTTGCTTGTAGATGTAGAAGTCCACATGATGCTTGCCAAAGGACCAAGATTGATCATCGACGAGGACGCAGCCATTGTGCTTCTTCTTGGAGCCAGGGAGAGACCAGCCGACGAGTTGGGGGATGTAGATCTTGGTACCCTTCTTCAGGTCATTGGCAGCGATGGTGACATAGGGGCGTAAGGGCGAGCCATTGGAGGTCAAACCGTAGGGATCGTCATGCTTGTCGACTTCTTCGAAGCACTTGTAGTTTGAGCAGGAGCAGCCACCAAGGTTCACGATCTTGGATCCAAGCACACCGGTACCTTCCATCACGAGCGCATCGCCATAGTTTTCAGACACTTTGCCGAGGGACTTACCGCCACAGGTCTTGATGGTGACGGATTTGCCGCCAGATTTGTAGGAGTCAGGGGTGGCAATCCAGTAGTAGGTGAAGGAGGTCTTGGATTGGAGGAGCTTGCGTTTTTCCTTCTTGCTGCTGGTGGAGGGTCGCTTCTTGCTGGACTTCTTCTTGCTGGAAGTCTTTTTCTTGCTGGAAGTCTTCTTCTTGCTGGAGGTCTTCTTCTTGCTGGAGGTCTTCTTGCTGGAAACCTTGGAAGCGAGTTTCGTCACCTTGTTGGAGACTTGGCTGTTACCGGGTTTGACGCAGTACGTTTTACCGTCGTCGAGGTTGTCGCAGCTTCCACGATGGACTTTGGGGTTGAGGTCGTAGAAGGTATCCAAGCTGATGCCGTTGGATTTGGCGAGTTTGGCACAAGTGTCAGAGCTGGTGACTGGAAGAATCAAACAGAGCTGTCAGTCATTGATGATGGCATAAGAGTAGCAGATTCTGCCTTACCTTTGTGAGTCTTGGCGCAACCAGAGGAGGAGGAGTCACCATCACCAGAAGAGGATCCAGATTCAGTACCAACACAGTATTTCTTTCCATCGTTCAGATTGGTACATTTATGGTTAACTTGAGGGTTCCAAGAATAGAACTGATCCAGCTTGATACCGTATTTCTTGCTGAGGTTGATACAGTTATCATTTCCACTAACTAGGACAGACAAAGAAGAGGAGAAGTCAGTAAAGGGATGTGAAGACAAAGAGCAGGGCAAATTGCAGCTTACCGGTATGGTACTTTGAGCAAGTAGCACGCTTGATCAATTCGACTGGTGTTTCAGGGATATCGGCATCAGTGGCGTGTTGATCACGTTCAACGAGATCAAAGTCGGCTTCAGGGTTTTCTTCATCACCAAAGGCGGAGAGGTAATAATCAGAGTAAGCTTGAGGGACGGCAGCAGCGTTTTCAATGTCGGCAGACTGTTGAGCAGAGACAAATCGAGCAGTTGCAAGCACGAAGAGCCCAAGAGTGGATAAAGTGGGTAAGCGCATTCTTTCAAGTTAGGTCAAGCAGTAGGCGATTGTTCAGTTGAAGTAATGAGGGTGAAGATTGGTCCTGAAAAGTGAGAGTGATGTATTGTAGTCAACGGGGTAGCCGCTGAAAATGGAATAAGAGTAGGAATGAGGGGAAGGGGGGATGGGCTTGGTAAAAGTGAAAAGGATAAAGAAGAAGAGAGAAAATCCAAAAACGTCGTCCGGAGCTGGCTTTTATTCAAGTCCAGAATCGGAGTTCGAATTTTGAAAAAGTTACACCAAGTAGATTGCATTGCTTTGTCCTTTGTGCCCAAGTTACTTTCTTCACTTTCCATTTTCCTATTGCCCATTGTAGGATATTTTTCCATTTCTTTTTTTGAACCACTTGATCGATCTACCTGCGACCGAGTTTTGAGACGTTTGGACTGTCAGGTCTGGGAAAGATGACATCAGGCCCCCTTTTTACCCATGATCGAGAAGTATGACAGGTCAAATCGAGGGGAAAGCGCCAATTCCGTTTAACATTCTGCATCTTTCCGTATCTGATTGAAACGGACATGCAAACGAACAAAAGGAACTGTATGGATTTGGTAACCCGGGACTTTAAATCCTCGAAATGAACACTCACTCATGTGTCACTACAAAGGAAAAATAAGCTCGTGGGATGATGAAGGAAAGAGGGACAAGGTTGCTAAGAGCGGTTTCTATTGGTCAAAGTATATTGCCAACTCAATCGCGCCCGTCTCTCTTTTCTCTTTTTCCCTTCTTCTCTTTCTTATGAGTGAAGGATATTGTGTGTGCCAAAAGCATACTGCTGGGTGGTACAGCTTGAGAAAAGAGTGTTCAAAGCCACACTTTTTACTATGGTGATTCAACTAGATGGGCCAAGAACATACTTCTTCTCTCACCATTTCACGTTGACTGGATAGTTCTACAAAGAAGTAATGCCAACAGCGTCTAAACTAAAAGTAACGCATAAACTCGATACTTTTGGTTTAAAGGCTTTTGGATCTTTCCGTAGTAACCGCTTTTGCAGAATTGCCCTGAATAGGCAGATTCTTGGAGATTTCTTGGACTCAATTACCCCTGACAACCAAATTTAAAACTCCGATAAAATTTCAGACTACAAGAGTATCTTTTGGCGTCTATTCATTTTCTTGCTTCTTTTTTGTTCCTTCGTCACTTTTTTCTTTCAATCGACATTGCACCGCATGACGAACGACTCGCCCTATACGCAACGACCTTGAACGACAAATGCAGGGTAACTCTCTCCTTCTCATCATCTTGTCCATCTTTGGCTTACTTTGCTAACATTAACATCTTCCATTATTACTCTTTTTTTCTTAGCAGATTCAACAGGATGGCATTGGAATAAGCTCTCTGGCAGCAGACTGGATGTACATGGAGTTGGAGTAGGGATTGGACGCAACGGATTACGAAAAACAAAAATTTCGCAATTTTTTTTAGGTGCACTCACTTTTCCATTGTAGATTCTGTAGTCACTGCTCTGCTAAACATCACTACTCGTTTGCCCACTCCCCTTCGGACACTACTGATGACACTTTTTGTGCCGCCGGTCAGCTCTCCCGTTCTTCATTCCGTAGCTCATTACACTAGATTAGTTAGTTCATGGCAAGTCCAACTTTTAGCTTAACCAAACGTCTCATTCAGTCAATAAAACACTAATTGAAACCATACTCATGACTGTACTCTACTAAATATGCTCCTGTCACTCTGGAAACTTTGACGTGCTGTGCCAAGCCTTGAGGGGGATTCCCCAGAGACAACCGCAGGACAAATTGGAAAGACGGAGTTTGAAATATATTTGCGCAGGGCCCGAAGAAAGGACAGACATTGGAAAAAAATTTACTTTTTTTGGAGCTCATTTTTCTTGTGAACGGGATGGAGAACCCAGCTTCAAAGTTGACATAGACTTAGAAGTGCTTTTTATCTACCGACTGATACCCAGAAAGCCTGCTTTCCTTGGATGACTTGCCATTTCTGATACCACTCCAATTGGTTGCTTTTGGGGGCTTCTCGGAGCGTCCACGGCCTCATACAACATGAAAATGCCTGTTCCTAGGTATCAGTCGATAGATATGCATTGCATCGTGTTGCCTGTAAAATTTGACGGTCGGTTGTTCATCTCGGTTCTGAGAAATAAGCAACTCTTCAAAAAAAATGGACGTCAAAAGTTCACGTTTTCAAATAGCTCAAAATTTTCACTTTTCAAATCCCGCCATTTGAAGAAAGGACAGAAAAGTCTCACTTTTTTTGGATCTCATTTTTCTTGTGAACAGAATGGAAAACCCAACTTCAAATTTGACATAGACTTAGAAGTGCTTTTTATCTATCGACTGATACCTAGAGAGCATAATTTCCTTGAATAAATTTGCCATTTTTGATACCACTCCAATTGGTCGCTTTTTGGGGCTCCTCGGAGCGTCCACGGCCTCATACAACATGAAAATGCCTGTTTCTAGGTATCAGTCGATAGATAAGCATTGTATCGTGTTGCCTGTAAAATTTGACGGCGGTTTGTCCATCTTAGTTCTGAGAAATAAGCAACTCTTCAAAAACAAAAATCCCGCCAAAAGGACAAACCTTGGAAAAAGGCTCGTTTTTTGGATGTCGCTTTTCTTGTGAACAGGATGGACGATCCCACTTCAAATTTTGCATAGACTCAAAAGTGCTTTTTATCTATCGACTGATATCTAGAAAGTCTGAGTGCCTCAAATGACTCGCCATTTTTGATACCACTCCAATTAGTCGCTCTTGGGGGGGACTTCTCGTGGCGTCCATGGCCGCATAAAACATCAAAATGCTTGTTTCTGGGTATCATTCGATAGATGTACATTGTATCGTGTCGCCTGTAAAATTTGAGATTGGGTCGTCCTTCTCGGTTTTGAGAAATAAGCAACTTTATAAAAAAAATGGACGTCAAAAGTTTACATTTTCAAAAATTTGCCAACTTTTTGGTTCTCTGAACTGGGGGATACCAGGAGTACATGGTGCTTGAGTAGATAGAGTTTAAAAGGCAAAGTAGGCGAGCAGTAAAGTTTGATTGGCTCATTGATACTTACTGATACCTTTAAAAACGAGTGAAATCCTTGCGGTACACAAAGTCCAGTTCTATTCAGAGCAACTGTTGATATTTGAGGGATGAGAATGGTTCATTTCAAAAAACTCAGTTCCTTCGCTCATTTTTGGCCTAGAAATTGATACGGTAGTAATGGAGATGGTTTCATGTAACTTTTATTGAGTGAGTGAGACTATGTTTGAGCTATATGGAGGGGCGAAGGTATGTATAGGACTTGGAATATCTAACCTAGTGCCATGACCAAGAGAATGAGGGAGGGGAGAGCTGACCGGCGGTGTAAAAAGTATCAGTGGCGGTAGACAAAGGGAGTAGGTAACCAAGTGGTGATGTTTAGCAGTGCGCTGGCTACAGGATCTACAATGGAAAAGTGAGTGCACCAAAAAAAAATGTGAGGGTTCCCCAAGTTTCTCGTATTTTCTTGCGCCCAATCCCTTATAAAGTGCATGTCCATCCAATCCTGGTGATAGAGAGCCGATATCCGTCGCCATCTCATTCGATCTGCTAAGAATAAAAGGAGCAATGATGCAAAAGGCAAATGTTAGTCATGGTAAGGCAAAGATGGACAAGGGTGAGAGGTACTCTGCGTCTGTCGTTTATGGTCATTGCATGAAGGGTGAGTCGTCTGTGGTGCGGTATAATGATGATGGAAAGAAAAAATAATGAGGAAGCAAAGACGAAGCAAATTAAAAAAAGATTGACAAAAAAAAGAGAACAAGAGAACCTTTGTAGCCTGAAGCGGAGTTTGAAATACAGTGGGGCTGCAACCTATAAAGGGGGTGGCGACAAAATTTTTGAACTTTCTATTTTCTTCCCTTCCTTCCCACTTTGTATCATTTTATCTCCATGTCAAAATACTTACCATCGGATCAGCTGCTATGCCACCAGTCATTACTCATTGAAGATATAACTTCAGCTGATATTGTAAACGATCAACCACTAACACTAAAAACGAAGCATAATCTATTATTCCAAAAAGTCAAGTAAGCTGTAAAGGCGCTGCTAATGAGCTTTCCTTGTGTACTGACCGACACTTCTCTCTTTTACTTAGACTCGTTGGACTCGTTGTATCATTAAAGCATCACCATACCGACAATAGTGGTAGAAAAGTTCGATGCCTGCTTCACATAGGTAAGTGCTATGAATGCATTTTCTTCCTCACTTGTTTGTTAACTGTCTTGACGTTTCGTAGACGATGGCACCGCAACCATTCCAATACATCTCACAGAGCGCATCTATCACCGAGAAGGCATGTCAAGATTGAAGATAGGCGCTTGGGTGACAATCATTGGGGAAGTGCAAAAACTCGATGACTCTTTCTTCATTGTATGCAAAGGGTAAAGTGACAATGACAGACTACAAATCTCAAGGTATTAACACTCTATTTTAGATACCTCATAGAAGTTACACCCATGGTCGAAATAGCGCATTGGCTCCAAGTCCTTGTCAACCACAAAAACAGAAACTCATCACTGGATCATTCAGCAGTTACAGCAAGGAAGCGACAAAAACGATCTGAATCCAATTTGTTTGTCTCCTTGTCATCACAGCCATCGCCTATTCGAGCATCCGTTGAAGACTTGTACCCATCATCACCCATCAGATCCGACGAAAATGGAAGTGTCAGCAGCAGTCAAATCATCCGGGAAGCACCTTGGCATTGGTCGCCTGATCACATTGCGGCAACATCAACTCCTCTCATGCAGTGCCTATTTGGATCGCCCAATCGTAGTAAAGCGTTGAATTCCGTACGGTCATCCCCACTACGCATCACTGAAACTGTCAATGAAACGCCAGCTCCCGAACCCAGCGATACCGGTATGGACGATGATGACTTTGGATTTGCTGGCGATTCTGAACTTGGTGCATTGGACTTTGATGATTTGGAAAAGAAGGCATTGGAACATAGAATAGCATAGATTTGATCAGTCATACTCTAGATAGAACGGATTAACAGCATATGGAGACCGACGAATATGGATGGTGGCACCACTCGACTCCGACACCCAAAGGACACATCAACATCAGCAATGCAATTGACAACGAGCCAACTTTTATCGCCGTGGTGATTATGCCCTTGATAATGGTCCGTGGAAGATTTAAATCCCCGCCCCGTAGTGATCATATACCCCATTTAGCACTAGATGATACTAGATAGAACCACGCTCAATTATCGATTGTAATAAAGACAGGACGTATGATATAGTAAATAATGACCGAGGTAACATTATGTGGTCGCTGAATACTGGGTTCAAACAGAGAGAAAGAAGATGATACCGCCCCCGCCTACTCAACATTCCTCTTTCTTTCATTTCTTCTTAATTGTTTCTAACATCTATCAATCAAACAACAGCATATATTGGATTTATTAGGTAAAGAAACAGAAGCAGAAGCAGAAGATGACTAACAAATACACTAGAGCTAAATTAAAGTAGAATGAGGCTATTTAAAAAGCGCCAACCAGTGTCATCGGAGTACACCCGGAAAGAAGGCACATATCATACCAAAAATCAAGAGCGCCCCGCCCGCAAGTCATGGTGGCAGCATAAACGCACACGCATTGCAGTTATCATTGTGTTGACCATTGTTGCGATTATCTTGATCACCATCGTCCCCCTTATCATCATCCGTCAGATCCAGCTTGCCAAGGCTAATGATGCTCATCGTGCAGTCCCACCACCGTTATCAGATCCAGATTCAGATGCCACCACCACCGAGACATCGCCAGTATCCACGCCACCCGACCCATATGATGATTCAGCCCAAGCCAATATCCATGTGCCGCCCTTGAATCAGAGTTTCCACTACACAAGCACGCCCATTCGAGGCATCAACTTAGGCGGCTGGCTTGTCCTTGAGCCATTCATCACCCCGAGCCTTTTTGAGCAAGCCCCTGATCCATCCAAGAAACCCGACGATCGCCATGACACCAAAGACCGTGTGGCGCTTGATGAATGGACCTTGTGCCAACGCCTGGGCCCGTTCCGATCGAGAGAATTGCTGGAGCACCACTACGATACCTTTATCACAGAATCTGATTTCAAAACAATACGTGAGATGGGGTTCAATCATGTGCGGATTCCTATTGGTCACTGGGCCATTCGACCTTTGGCCCGCGAGCCGTTTGTCCCCTATGTGTCTTGGACTTACCTTTTGCGTGGTATCCAATGGGCAAGGAAGTATGGTCTGCGTGTCATGGTGGAGCTGCATACCGCACCGGGATCGCAAAACGGTTGGAATCATTCAGGTCGGTCGGGCGAGATACGGTTCCTAAATGGCGAGAATGGTCAGCTTTACGCCGAGGATACTATGCGTGTGGTCAAGGATATAGTTACCTTTTTCAATACTAATCCAAAAGACGACAGCAGCGAGAAGCAAGGAGGCAATGCTTGGTCCCATGTTGTGCCTATCTTTGGTGTGCTGAACGAACCCGCCATGATGACCATCAAGAAGGAAGATGCAAAGCAATGGTACCGTGATTCTTATGCCGCCATTCGTAACATCACCGGTAGTCAAAAGGGACCAGTATTGTCGTATCATGAAGGCTTCTTGGGCTTGACTCCATGGAAGGACTTTTTCAAAGGTTTTGATCGGGTGATTTTAGGTAAGACAAGGAAAGAAGAAAGAAGTGTCGTCGGCATATTTTTTAAAAACCCTTATCTGACCAGAACATTTTAAACCCCGACAATTTAGAAACGCACATGTATTTGATCTTCAATCCTTATCTCGTTTACATGGAAAGAGAGAAACAAGCTGCCTTTCCATGCGACACTTGGCGCTCTCAGCTCTCAGAGTCCACCAGGGATGTTGCACCCACGATGGTGGGTGAGTTCTCGTATGCAACAAACGATTGTGGCAAGTACCTAAACGGGGTTGGCTATGGCAACCGGTATGAAAACACAATGGACGGCGGGGACTCAAAGTGCACAGACTGTAACTGCACAGAGATAAACGACTGGACCTCTTGGACTTCGGAGTATAAGAGCTTTTTGAATACATTCATCCAACATCAGATGGACGCTTATGAAGCTGGGGTTGGCTGGTTCTTTTGGACGTACAAAACCGAACAACATATTAATCCTCACTGGGACTATTCTTTGGCCTGGGAGCAAGGATTCGCTCCTAAAGATGTCAACAAACGTGATTTCTCTTGCGATAAACTTTAGTCCTGCAAACTCTTACAATGAATAAAACACCCTTGATTCGATCAAAAACCATAGCCCGCTCGTTATTCCTGCCGCAATCATTCAAACCCCGATTCTGGCCACAAGAGTCTCATATAAAAAAAGGGTTAGGATTTGGCGCACCGGGTAATTTGTACCGCTACATATCAGAGTCTCTAATATCACTGGAGCTTATGCAAAAGAACAAAGTCATGGAAATGGGTTCAAGTAGGATTTTTATTGACTGACTGAGACTATGCTTAAGCTACATGACCTAGTGGATGGCAATGAATACAGGGCTTGTCATGGAGTGACTAATCTAGTGTAATGAGTTAAGGAAGGGGGGACAAAAGCAAACCAGTGTTATCCAAAGTATCATCAGCAGCAGGCGTTGGGAATGGTCAAGGGATAGTGCACTTTATCGGTACAATGGCTAGGAATCTACTATGGACAAGATGAGTGGAGAAGAAAAAAAAAATTCAAGGGTTTCCCCATGTTTTTTACATTTGAAAAATTTAAAAAGGGCCTTATTGGGCGACATGAGGCATTGGTGGAGTCAGCATTAGCATCGTCGTCGTCTCTATCGTTGCCGTCATCGCTGTAGCCGATCTAGAGTCAAAAGAAGGAGGAACGATGCAAGAGGCAAAAAGGTAGTAATGGTAAGCAAAAGATGAACATGACGTGAGAAGAGGAGAGTTACCGTTCGTTCGTTCGTTCGTGTACTCGTTCGTTCGTTCGTTTGTCGTCATGGAGTAAAGAGAATAACAATGGAGGCAAAAAAAGTAATGACGAGGGGAAGAAGGAGCAAAAATAAAGGACGGGCAGAAAAAAAGCTCTTGTAGACAAATCTGGGTTTGAAATCCAGAGCGGGTGCAAATAAGGATTCCGGTAAATGACTTGAGCGGAGGTTAACAAGCTTATAACATATGTCATATTAGACCCAAATGATAAGAAGATAGAGGTTAGTCTTTGCTATTTATCAGAGCACTGACTACTCATACTACATGAATACCAAACTTTAGTGTCTAATATGTGAGAGAGGGAGTAACAGGTCCAGAAGGACGGTGCCAGATTGTGAAACATAGCAGGATTTTTATTTACACTCCGACATTCATGCAGATCCGTGCGGACTGTCGAGTAGCCGCATACTCACGTAGCCCCGCTTTTCATACATCTCTTTGCAAGTACACCATTCGAGTTATACAACAACCAGATGCCTCTCTCATAAGCTGCTATCAAATTCGAGAAGGTTAAAAGTGGGATCCTTAACCCAACTCCCATCTACCCTCGCTAATGGCGTCTGCTGTCCCATGGAATGTAAAAGTACTTCCACCCATCGATCCCCTAAATCACTATTATTGAACAAGTCATGCACCCACATGATTACATAGCAACGGTAATTAGCTTTGGCAGGTAGTAAGTCCCGATGTCAAGCTCTGACAACGACAGGTATTATAGAAAGCTTCTTTTTCTTCTTCGTCTTCTTCTTCTTCTTCAGAGTTGCCTTATTCCAAGATAGATACTTTTCCTACCTGGAATTTTTATGATGGCAAGTACTTTTTCCGTCCACGGACTTTCTAACGGACTCGTGATAGATGCTATGGTGAACGAAAACTCATCGTCTAAGTAGATCATCCATGCTAACCTTTCGCACTTTTAGCTACTGCAGCAGGATCTATCCCCCCCCCGTTTGCTACTACATCAGACTAGGCATCAAATTATTTAACTAGATCACAATCAACACCATTAGTTTGTAAAGAACCCAAATTCCCCTGAATTGTCTCTGTATGCCGGAGTTTCAAAATCGATTGGGTACTTGATCAACAAAAAAAGAGTCTAACGAATGTCTCTCTCTTTCTCCTTTTCTTCACACAATGAATAATAACTCGACTCGAAAACATACACTACTGAAAGACATACGGCCAAGAATGCGTAATGTAGACATCGAAGTGATTGTACTTCAACAAGGTGATCTCAATGTGATGACATAAAAACTTCCCGGGGCGGCGTTACTAAATTGTCTCCTCTTCATAGAAAGCGACACCATTGTCACCGCTCAAGGCGAAACAATCAACAAGTTTCTGGTCGCCGACACTTCTGGTACCATATCACTAAAAGCTTGGGGTCCAACAAGTGCAATGATTCGTATAGGTGATATTTTGCGTGTCTATGGTGTGTAAGTGATAAATGTACTTTTGGTTGAACCTGTCTAATGCCTGCTTCTTCGGTAGAGATTGCAAAAACTATCAAGGCCATCAGATACTGGAAACCTCAAGGAATGGTAGAACACAGCGACTTGGTCAAGACACGTTTTCGTTTGTGGAAGGACCTAACTTTTCTCAGCAGCAGCAGCAGCAGCTTGACTTTGGCCCAGGGACATCTCGACGACAATCACCTTACTCTCAGCACCACCACCACCACTTTTCGACAACACTGCCAGCCTATTCTTCCCCTCAATTCATGAGCGGGCGGGACTATTAATCACCTAATACCTCCACCAGATGGATCGACAACGACCTTGACGGATAAAGAACAAGCATGATCCTTACAAAGAGGTAGAGTATAATGAATGGGCTTGATGATTGATGATGATTGGCTATGGCCTCCCCCCTTTTTTTTCTCATCATTAATAAAAGAACCTGTCTTCACTACCTTTTCTTTCTCTCACTCTCTTTTATAGTTTTGAAACATGGACTATTCGATCAACAATGTCAACGCCATCCTCTCAAGAAACCACGCCTTACCTGCTGAAACTGAAAACAGCCTCATGGACTTGCGCATCTTTGTCTTACACAAAGCTATCCCTTCTACGGTAAGAGAGAGAGACAGAGAGAAGAAAAAAAGGGGGGTGAAGACTGTAGAAAAAGGCATTGATTGATTGGTTTTGATTGTACATAGAAGCGGGGGATCATTTGGAAACTACTCTTGCGTGTGAATCAGGTCTCAGCACACTGTTATATCTCACTTGTTAGACGTGGACCCAGTATCATGGATGGCAAGATCAAGAACGATACCTTCCGAACCATGACCACGGATGCAGAATTCCTCGAGCAAGTATCTGAAGACATGCTGATTCGGACTTTGAACGCTTTTGTAAGGATCAGCTTGCCAGGAGGTAATAGGGGACGACGACAAAGAAATCGAGCTCTCAGGGCCACTTGCTCACCTTTTGCTTCTTTTTGATAGACAAGAATCTGGATACTCAAGAAGAAGCTTCTTACCGAAACAAGTTTCTTGATTGGTTCCCTGGCGGTGGTCTGACTTATGTCCAAGGAATGAATGTATTGGTGGCTCCGTTTTTGATGGTGATGCCTGAAATGGAAGCGTTTTTTGCCTTTTCTACCTTCATGTGGAGATGGTGCCCTCTCTATATACAGCCTAATCTGAAAGGAGTCCATTGCGGGGCCAAGGTAAGTGCGGCGGCGTTTAAAAATTCTACTCATACTGTGATTGGTTTACCCTGATTCCCATTTTTGTATTAGCTACTCGATATGTGCCTGAAAACTTTGGACCCGCAACTCTACTACCTTTTGTTAAGCAAAGGTATCACCGCGAACGTATATGCTATTCCATGTAAGTAATATTGGTGTCACCATGAGTGTTCGGCTCTAACGGAATCTTCTTTTTTTCTTGTATAGCTGTCATGACATTCTGTGCCTGCACCCCGCCATCGAAAGAATTACTACTACTTTGGGATGTCATGTTTGCTTTTGGACTACATTTGAACATCCTGTTCATCATTGCTCAGCTGGCATTGATGAGGCAAGACTTGCTGTCAAGTCCAAGGTAATTATAAAGCCCCTGTCACTCGATTCATACTCATCAGAACTTTACACGCCAGCCCTATGAAGTTACTTCGCAAGCTCCCTCCCCTACAAGCGGATAAGATCATCAAAATCACCCTGGCTTCAGTCAAAATCATCCCTCCCGATCTTTACGATAAGCTGGTGCGACATGCTCGAGACGAATCTGTGGCCGAAAGCGTTGGTATCCATTTATCAGCCGGGGTGGCCCAATCGGAAGACCTGCACACTTTACCTCCTTATTTGGCTGAAGCTCTTCTTTGAACTGCAGTGCCTTTTTGGGATCTTATCAAAGCAAGAAGTATGGTCAAGACAAAGTGGTGAAGATGGATGGAGCTTATTGGTTATTGTAGTGTAGTTATTTTTAGAACTGGTTAACTTGTATAGTAGTCCTCTTGATTCGTTGTGTTGCCTCTGGGGGTAAAGTTTTGTTCTGTTAGAGGTGGTCTAATAAAGAAAAAGATGTTTGTACCGACAATAAAGTCTGGGTTTTCCAAGGAATTGATTGGTGGTGAAGGGCTGTCAAAGCGTCCCTTGGGAAAGGCCCGGAATGATTTTACCCCTGACTCTAAATGCATGAAAATGGTTTCGAACTCCGCCTTTTGAAAACCCGCTATAGGGGCATGTTCTAAAAAAAGGAATAGAAGAGTGGTAAAAGACAATGCGTCGAACCAATGAATGGGTTGACATTACGGATGGATATGAGGAGCACTTACATGACACACAGACTTTTTTATTTCTGTATCATGTCGCGGGGTTCTAGAAAGTCAGGTTTCAGTGGTATGGGATTCGGGCCTCCACAAACCACAAACCTGTCAACTCGTACCCACGGGGTTTGAAAACGATGGAGGGAAAAGATCATGTTTACCATCATCCTAACCTTTGGAAGACACACTATATCATATAGTCGTAATGATGAAAGGTGGACCAAAGGTTTGGTTCGAGACCCCACCCGTGGTCAGTGGGAAACAAGCACTTCAAGCACAAGGAACAACAACGAGAGAGCGAAAAAGGTAATAGAACAATTTTGTTTTGTTCCAAAAGTCTATTTTGTTCTATCAGCCATCGTCTCATTCATTGTGAAATCATTCTTCCTATCAAAATAGGTAATTTTCTGGAAAACAATGGCCAGTTATGATTGGACAGTGAGATTTAAGAAGGGAGTAAGGCTGGGCTGGAATGAGATCGATCGGTGATAGGAAATGTGCTCGTTCGATTCCCCTTTTCCACCTTTTTCAGTTGATTAGGAAAGAGGAGAGAAAGAATAGATGAATCGATGTGTTGCATGAACCATCTTTTTCAACAGGATCAGTTCTGATTTATCGTATGATAAGCTATTGACTCCTTCTTTTCACTTGTTTGCTAAGCTTCAAACTTGATCGATTTCAAAAAAAGTGCTGTGGACGGAGCTTCATCTGACGCTGGTTGCTCATTGGTATGATCTAGCCTGGAAACTAGTCGGAGTTTAAAAATGGCATATATATTTTCTTCTTCCTTCGCTTTTCCTTTTCTTTCCCTTTCTTCCCACTTCATTTTTCATTTCTTTTACACTCCACATTCAAAATAGTCATGGGTATACCAGTTTGGTCACCTCAAAAGCAACAACATCAGCATGAACATGAACTACTCAAGCGGCGATTACCAAGCCGACAACTCTTATTACAGGCGGCCTTAATAAACCAACACCCTCGCCATCGCTCTCGACTCCAACAGCAACGACACTCTACTGCTGCTGAGTCCAATGACGGTTACACTAGGACGCATCCTTTATCACCACCACCAGAAGCATCATCACAAGAAACACAACTAGCAGCAGACCGGCAAATGGAACAACGATTCAGCGAAAAGAGAGAACTACTCGATCAACTTAAAATCACTACATCGCTATTGGACCAGTTCCTCTCCATGGGCGATCTGTCTTCCCAAGGCTCAGCTTTACCTCCTTTTATCACCAATGGTAAGCACACATTCCACATTAAACTATTCTTTCTCCATTTGCATGAATCTAACCTCATTCTTAGATCTTGTAGCCATCTTAACAGCAACATCAGCATCCTTGACTACCTCTAACCCATCAGTATCACCGCCATCATCATCATCATCATCGTCATCATCATCACCGTCATCATCATCACCGTCTACTACTACAACTTCCAGTAATACCACCACATCAGCATCATCTTCAAATATCACTACAGCATCATCAATCCATGGCAACGGACCCATTGATTTCAGATCACTCCGATCCTATAACCCACGCAACAACAACGATACCAGATTAATGGGTTTAGTCGACGCCATGATTCGATCCCCCCCTCATGCCGCACGATGGGCGGACTTGGAATCGAATATTGCATCGATCCATCAACGTGTCATTGACCAGCTGATCCTACTAGGCGCCGGTCTCTCCCATCCCACCGTTCCCTTCCCATCCTCAACATCCCTTCCAACTCCCATCCAACATTCCTAGTTTCATAGTTATATCCCCCCCCATCATCATCATCTTTGTTAATAAAATTGAAAACAGTAATCTATTCGGTCATTTGCATAGCAAAATGTTTTGGTTTTTATTTGCCACAATAGTAGGGTGTAAAATGTGTATGTAGGTATGTGTGCGTGTGTGTTAAAAACTATACAAAGAGAGAGAGAGAGAGAGAGACTATAGATATAAAAAAAGAGAGGAGGGGAAGCTAGGTGGTATATCTGTCCCCCGACCAGGCATGTTGCACCATTCCA
>LT554490.1:138693-157916 GCA_900079185.1 Absidia glauca
AGACAAAGTAGTCAAGCCAAAAGGTGAGATTCGTTCATTCATACACGGGGAAAGTGGTGCCTTGTAGCCAAGACGGGATTTGAAATTCAGGGTCAGATCGGGACTTGAAACCTCCCACTTATGCAAATGGGGAGAACAGTAAAGACAAGTACCCCAGGAGGTTGCGGGGGTCCTTACAAGCATCAGTTGATAAGGTCAACTGCTTGGACCTCTTTTGATACCACATGTTTTCCACTTATGACGAATCCAGTCATGCGGGTACAATGAAATAAGGAAACGAATTTGATTGGTTGATATCTTTTTCTATAAAGGGCGGAGCAAGAAAATTTGGCTCTTCACCCCTTTTTTTTCGCATTCCCCCCTTTCTCTTTTGCTTTCACATTTACTTCTTACATTGCTGTCATGCCACCACGATCAAGTTCCACTCTCTGTCAAGGCAATATGACCACAGTCCTTGTGGTTGGTATGCTAGTCTCGGGTAAACCCTCTTTCACTTTTGTCACTTTTCCCCTCCTAACCTTGTTTGTTGCGTAGGTGTCTGTAATACCATTCTCAACAAGTTCCAAGACATGCAATGTGTAAGCAATTGTGAAGATCCCGATCCTACTAAACGGAGGTACTTTGAACAACCCGTCTGGCAAACGTAAGTGGAAGGCGGGGTAACCAACAAATTGGGACTAAGGGTATTGATCTCTTCACACTTGTAGGCTGAATATGTTTGTAGGGGAAACATTTGTCTGGGTGGTTTACTTTTATCAAAAATGGCAACAAAGGCGCTTTACTGTGGTCAAAGATGATGAACCTGCATTGCCTCCATTGAAAGGTGCCAAATCGTTCTTATTCTGGATTCCTACAATGTGCGATCTCACGGCCACCACGGTAAGACCCCTAAACCTCTCTCCCCCTTCCCTCGAAACTCACTTTTTCTCCTTTGCTCCTCTAGTTGATGAATGTGGGATTGATTTTAACCTCGGCCAGTATCTACCAGATGCTTCGTGGGGCGGTGGTCATCTTCACGGGGCTCTTCAGCTACCTCTTTTTGCACAAGCGCTTACGCACCTATGAATGGTTCTCCTTGGTCTGTGTCGTTCTCGGTGTGGCCATTGTGGGTCTTTCCTCGGTCCTCTTCCCCCAAACCCGTCCTGGCGCCACAAATGTCACAACAGCAGATGCAGATTGGCTTTCCTTTGTGGGTGTCCTTCTTGTCCTCGGTGCTCAGATCTTTACAGCCACACAATTCGTGGTGGAGGAAAAGATCTTGGCCCATTACCAAGTAACGCCGCTCAAGGCGGTGGGTCTGGAAGGCTCGTTCGGGTTGATCTCGGTGCTTGGTGCTCTCCCTTTGCTACATCTCCTGTTCCGGGATCGATCGCTCTACTTTGATATGGTCCAGGGCTATCATGACTTTTTTGATCATCCCGGTGTGTGGCAGACTGGTATTGCCATCAGCTTCTCCATTGCCTTCTTCAACTGGTTTGGTTTGTCCATCACAAATACAATCTCCGCCACCGCAAGAAGCACAATCGATACCTCAAGGTAAAAAAAAGAGGGGAGGGTCTCGTTTTCACCATCACCTACTCCTGGTTTTCTTGCTAACATCCATCTCTCTTCCTTCTTTGCCTTAGGACGCTGTTTATCTGGATGGTCTCTCTTTACTTGGGCTGGGAAACCTTCTCATGGATTCAAGTCGTGGGCTTTGTGATCATGGTGATTGGTACCTTTTATTTCAACGGGGTGATGCGATATCCATTTGCTCCTGATTCTACCGATCCAGAGGAATCTCGGCCCTTACTCGCCTCAGAATAGATCCCATTGTACATAGTCTTAGCTCTCTCTCTCTGTTTTGTTGTCTTATCGTATAGTAATAAACTTGATGTTTGATACACCCGCACTCAGTGTAACCTCAAAGATGTGAAGAATCCAGGGGTGGCAAAAAGAAACGGCATACAGCTACAGTTAAAAAAAAGACTGGCACTAATTATAAAGGAACCCTTTTGTTATGCTTGTGATCGCTTTCATTTACAATGGGCAAAGTGGAACGAAAACGAAAATCATCCTTTTTTAGAATTCTAGGCTGACGAAAATCACCAACATGATATCTGATAAGCGTGATCGGTCACTTTTATCGGTGATTTTCACCGTCCAAACAACAGAAAGGTGGGCGGTGCTGCGTCTGTCTCTCCATTGTATCACCCCATTGAGTTTCAAGCCAATGTTTTGAACTTCATCAGCCAAACAAAGCCTCGTTGAAATAGGAAATCTATTTTTAAGCACCTGGGGGATCATCCTTGGTCAATTTGACTTTGGAGGGAGAGTGCGTCAGTCGGAGTTTGAAATCTTTTAAAAAAGCTTATATAGCCACACTTTTTTTTTGTTTCTCCCTTTCTCTCTCTTTTCTACTTTTGTTTCCTTCACATACCATATATCATGAAATTTGCTCTCTTGCCTCTTGCTATCCTTGCCCAATCTGCTCTTGGCTGTGCCCTTAACGCCGTTGCTGTGCTGAAGAACGACCAAGGTGCCCATGGTGTGGCGACCTTTTCCCAAGAACTGCGCAACGGTCCCACCAAGATCCATGTTGAAGTATGGGGCTTGACCGAAGGTAACCATGGGATCCATGTCCACGAATATGGCGATTTGACCCAAGGATGCAACTCGACTTTGGCCCATTACAACCCTCACAATGTGACGCATGGTGGACCTACCGATGAAATCCGTCATGTCGGTGACTTGGGCAACATTTACTCTCCTGGTCCTGATCAAGCGGCCGTTTTGGACATCACTGCCGATCTTATCCAACTGCACGGCCGTACCAGTGTGATTGGTCGTGGTATGTTGATTCATTCTGGTGAAGATGATCTCGGTAAGGGTGGCTCGCCCCTGTCCTCCACAACCGGTAATGCTGGCGGTCGCTTCTTGTGTGCTCCCATTGGCTGGGCTGCTCCCAAAACCACCCCTCAATAGATGATAGATTGAAGTTGGTCCTTACGTATATACACTATTTTGAATAAACATCATAATTTTACTTTTTACATTACACACACACACACACACACACATGGAGGGTTGGTTGACACAGAGGAATGGATGGGGTAGAACCGGTCGCTTTTGGTTGTGACAGGAGACATTATCAGATCTTTCTCATAGTGGACCCGCTGTTTGATAGGGTTATCACCGGATCTCGAATCAGATTGAAATGAAAGTGATCAACTCCGTCCCATTCACACCTGAAGATGGTGAAACAATCATCCATCAGTTTGCCCGGGAAAAGGATAAATAGGTTGGTATTGCCCAAAAATAGTTAGCTGGGGAAAAGGGGGAAATGTGCAAAAGATTGATTGATGTCCCGCGTAGATTGATCTGATAAAGACCGTCCATTGAGCATGGGTCCTGTGATGATGATGATACATAGCCATGGCCTTTATTATAAGAAGGATGGGGAAGGGATTCTATTCTATGCTATATAAACTAGGTACTACTACTAGCCTTGGTAAAACTTTTCCTACGAGTATTCTGTTGCATCCAAGCATACGCATCATAGGCACGACTATCGGGTTCCAGTTTTGGGAATTTCTGTAAGGCCGAGTCAAATAACGCTTCACCCACGTCAAATCGACGCACCGCACCACAATAGCGGACTAAGGTATCTAGGACCGTCACCCCCGGAGAGAAGCCCAAACTATTGTCGTCGTCATCATCATCGTTGCTCTTGGTGCTGCTGTTGTTGGGTCGAAGACCATACAATCGATCTATGATTTCCATCGCCATGTCGAAATGTTCTTGTTTCCCATCGTCCAAAGTACTGGTCTTCCTTGCCCCGTTGGATCGTGCCAGGGCCCGAATCAGAGCCACCGTCAAAGTATCGTCCACCTGGATCGCTTCCTGAGGGTACTTTAGGGCGGACTTTCGTTGTTCCATTAGCGATGTGTGTTCTTGGCGATAAGTGGGATCGGACAATTGCAGCTGGTTGACTTTGGCTTGTAAAGAAGACATGGCTTTGTGTTGCTGGACATATGATTGGACTTTGGGATCACAATCCAGAGAGCTGAGGATATACTGCCAGATGCGTCTGATTTCCTTGTCGTGGTCGCTGGTCAAGAGAGGACACACCTGGAGGGCGATCGAGAGAGAGACTTGGTCAGGGTAAGGGAGCCGATCGTCGTCCCGCATCATTTGTCGTACCTTGGCCATGACCTGATTGTTGTGCCCCGCCTTTTTGTAGACATTCAGTAAAATGTTGTAGTGATAGACTGTCGGTTGCACCCCGTAGTCGTCCATCCGTTCCACCCATGATTCTGCCCGTTCCACCGCCGACGGGGATGCGCTGTTGATAAACGTCGTCAGGAGATGGGCAAATGTTCTGTCACTAGGTTGTAGCCCACGTTTGCGCATCTAATCACATATGACAGCAGCCAATAAAGAAAAAAAAAGTAAAAGGTGAGATAGGAAAGTGTCTTTTTACTGTTTACTGAATTACCTGCGTGAATAGCGTCTCTGCTTCATTGGATTTGCCAGCTTTCGCACAATAGCCCAGCAGTTGGTTCCATGCCACCGTGGATTGCAAATCAAGAGGAAGATGGATCAAGAATTCAACCGCTTGATTAAAGCCGGCCACCACCAGTAACTGACCCACCCGATCTGACGTACCGTAAACATCGCTGGGCATGGTATACAAATGTCGATTCGATCGTTTATCGGCGCCTTCAAGATTCACAAAGCGTCGCTTGCTGTAGGTCGTCTTTTTCTCTTTGGGTTGCTGATCATTTTGTTGTTGTCGTTGTTGTTCACCGTTGCGCCGATTTTTTCGTTCGTACTGGAGACAAGGACTCACACTGAGCCATCGTTCTTGATGATTGATAATTGAGTACCGCTGAGCGATGGAGGGTCGTAGCGATGTGCGAGAGATCCGAGGGGCGATTGATCGAAACATGTCTGGAGGTGAAAGAGAAAGAAAGGGCTGGCATGTTTATTTTTTTTTCCTCTCCTTGATTTTTATTTTCAAGCCCCGCCATGTGGCGGTCGGAGCTGGTAGGTTGTTCTATGAGCTTTTTTTTACCTTTGGGAAGAGTTCATCTCTGTAAAAAGCTGCCATGGTTCCAGTAGATAGAATATAGTTGGTTGGAATAGTTAAAGATGCATGGAAACTCTGCATACAGTCTTTCTTGTTTGCCCTGGAAAATGCGGGGTTTTAAAAATAGAAAATGTCCATTCATGCAAAATAGACATGCCAAGCATGATCTCAAGTGAGGTTAAATGATACGATGATAAAGGAGCTATACATAACAGTAGTCCAAATGAGAGAGACTAGTTGGTAATTACTCAAGTGCGTGCGTGGTGATAGACGATCCCATGGGTGGGAGAGGGTACTATTCTAATGACGGTGTGCAAATAGTCTCTGTCGGGGCAACAGCGGAAACCCGGCCCTTTCGCTTAGGTTTGACACTAGGAATGGAGATTTTAGTGTTCCATTTATGGATAAAACTAAAAGCTTATAGATATGGTTTCAAAGTGTGTTTTATTTACAAAAAGACTATGTTGAAGCTAAATGTCTAAGTGGGGGGGGGCGCAAAGGTATGTACAGTATAAGGCTTGCCATGGAATGACTATTCTAGTGTAATGGCCAAGTGAATGGAGAGCGGGATGAGATATACAGTGTCGTCAAAAGTATCCGCGGTAGTGAGCAAAGAGAAGTAGGTCAACGAGTAGTGATGTTCAGTAGTGCAATGGCTATAGAATCTACAATGTAAAGGTGAGTGCACACCGATTTTTTTTTTTTGCGACGGTTGTCCCATGTTTTCGTAATCACTTGAGCCCAATCCCTAATCTAGGTCCATGTACATTATGCCCTGGTGCCAGAGAGCCTAAATTCGATGCCGTCCCATCAGATCATCCAAGAAAAAGGAGCAATGATGCAAAAGGCAAATGTTAGCCATGGTGAGACAAAGACGGACAGATAGTGAGAAGGAGAGAATTACCCTGTGTTCGTCGTTCAATGTAGCTGCATAGAGGGCGAGTCGTTTGCGGTGCGATGGTTAAGCAAATGGAAAGAAAAAAGTGATGAAGAAGCAAAGGAGAAGCGAAGAAAAGGGATACTTATGGGGTTCAAACTCCGACATTCCGCGCCCTTTAAGAGATGGCTCACCATTCGGTCAATATTCGCCCTTTTGATGATCCAATGGCTGGAGCCTAATGGCACAACACAGCATAATGTTTTCCGCAGAAAAAATCAACAACACAAATCCTTTGTCCTTGCTGGTAAATGGCAGAAGAGACCCTACAGCACGCCCGATCTGGCCCAGGAATGTCTATGCGTTCGAACACAAAATCACTTACTAAATCTGTACGGACATTTGGCACCTAATCATTCATAGGCTTTTGACGTCTTCTCCTCTACACCACCAGCATACATGTCACAACATTTAGAGACAAGCACAAAGTGTTTTATTACATGAGGATACTAATGATGTCATTGGTCATCTTGACAGGTTTATTAGTTAGATATAGAGATATGCGTAAAAGAGAGAGAGAGAGAAAGGGATTGCTATTTTACTAAAACATACAAATACAAAAGTTCTACCACGACTGTCTATTACTCATACTTGAGTTTGCTAATCTATATTTGCGTAGATCCTGTGTATAATCATGCATGCGCGCGCCCCAGTCCTTTAGTCGCACCACCACAGCAGTGACATTATCTTCAGAGTGAAGTTGATCGGCCGCATCCACCAAACGAAGCACCGATGATGTCGGATCCTTCTTTTCCTTGACCTGTCATCAAAACAAAATGTGAGTGGGCCAGCCCTGTCATTGTGATTGTCTGTTTTCTTACAAAGTCCACGACTTCTTGATCTGACATGATTGAAGTGATACCGTCTGTGACCAAGACCTACAGAAGAAGAAGCATGAGACACCAGTGACCATTTCCCCGACCTCCCTCCCCCCCCCTTTTTTTTTTATTACCATAAACGCTGCAGGGTTATCCTTTGTGATTGTATGGCGTATGACATCTGGTTCTGCCGAGACACCATATCGTTTTAGTTTAGAGTCACCAAAAGCCCTGCTTGTTGCCAACATGCCCATGATTCGGTCGTCGCCCCAAGAATCCGTGGTTACGAATCCTGCATACTTGCGCAACCTTTCGTGTTCCAGAGGGTTGCCTGGATGATGATCCCCACTTGTCAAAGGCATAGCTTCACCCGAGTTGGCATCGCAAAGAAGAATCCTAAAACAAGAGGGATGAATAATGGAAGGGGTTCTTCTTGTATTGGTGGAGTAGATCTAGTTACCTGGTATCGCCCACATGGCCGACTATAATATCATATGTTTCACTTTCCCAGAAAGGCTTGTCGTCGTGGGGCTCGAGGATGGCGACACTTCCTGTTGATCCTTCATTCGCTTGGTGTGGGTCGTTGTTTTCGTTGCGGAGGTATTGAAGACATTCGGTATCTGCTTGGAGGAAGCCAAGTGTCAGTCGCTGTTCGACGGATAGATCGGTGCGCACGGTGGATAGAGGCTGGCCAGAGTCGTCGACCAAGTCACGAAGTACGCGGGGAATAGGGAATCGGCGGAAGTAGCCACGGTAAGCTCGAAGCGCCGAGAGGATGTTCGGTAGGTCGTCCAAGGACACTGTTTCGATCTTTTCTTGTAGTCTTTCCGCAAGCCAATCAGATACAACAGGTCCACCATGTCTATATTCAATCCCCCAACAACCCTTCGATTAGTCTACCGACCAGTGTCATCTATTCCCTTTTTCTCTTACCCATCAAAGATGCCAAAGTACGCTCGGTTGGAGTCCCTTTTCATCGTTCGTAAAGCATCGCCTTCGGGAAGTTCCAGTGTTACAAATCTGAAGCGATCTTCGTTTTCTGCTCTGGTTCCTCGGGAGCTACGCGCGCCTTGAAAGACATCATAGGTTAGTATAGGCCCTGAATACAAAAGATGTTTCCCACAGTGCACTTACCAACAAGATGCTTGGACTTTTCTAGATGAAGGCGAAGGAGATTGGTATCTATCAAGAACGCAAAAAGTGGCCAAGTGAGTCGGGTTGTTGATGTGACGGTACTGTATGTAACCCCATTACCATTAAACGTTCTGGCGAGGTAGTAGTCTTGATAAGCCTGTGTTGCCGATTGGGTAAAGTGTCGCCCGAAGAATCGTTTCGAATGTCTTTTACAAGGATGGGAAAGTAACATGGAGGATGGAAGGTTTGTAGGTGCTGATAAGGTCAATGAGAAAACAGAAAGGATGAAAAGAAGAAAGAGAAGCGAAAAAAGAAGAAAATAAAATCGAGCGGGCATTTATATTTTTCTGGCTGACAGGGTCCAAAATGAAATATACCTATTTGACCGTTGCAAGTGACAAGATCAATCCAAGCCAACTATGACAAGCTATTATGTGGCCAGTTTCACACTACTGCCAGAGCATACTATCCTGTGCACACACACACACAACCTATGCACAAGCCATCATACTGTCGTGCCCCTAGAGAGTCCAGTTGACCCACACCAATGGGCTCTTTGACCTATTCTTAGTGCCTTTTTTTTGACGATCCTATAGACGTGCGCGCTCGTCCAATGTTCCTGCCGTGCTTATGCCACCTCGGAAGCGGCAAAAGTGATTGTGCGATCGGGCCATATGGGAAATGGGGAAAGGTGGCTTTGTCCCGAGCAAGGGGCAGCGGAGTTTTTGCATGAACGGCGGCGTTTGAAAATGAAGGGTTTCGTACAGTCGAGAGGAACAAGATTTGATTCGTCTGACATGAAGTCTGACGGTACTCCAGATATTTAATACATTTGTTCGATTTTAGGGATTCCTCGATACAGAGACGAGGGATGACACTACGTTAATCGATGCCAATGGGTCAACCTGATGCGTGGATTTCGGCTGGTGAATGGACCCTAACTATGGTGACTAAATCCTGGGCGGACAGTACTAATCACGTTGATCCTTTAAAACGGGATGCACAGGAAGATATGTCCCCAAAAAAGTTTGCCATGCAGATGAAACCAAGCAATGTGACGCTCGAATGGGAACAAATGCATGTTGAGCCTGATTGCCGTTCAACAATCGTGATTTGGGAAACATATGAGATCGGTTCGGTGTCTAGTAGAAACATATTCAAACCCCGCCATTCATGCACATGTCCGCCTACTTTCGATCTTTTACCACTTTGCCACTTGTCCATCAGAACAACTCTTTGTACAACGTTCTGACTCGATCTAAAGTATTCCAAATGTCATATTAAGGTTGTAGCATTGAAACTGCCTGGACTTTTTAGTACTACGTAGACGATTCATTCGACCCGTTTCTTCAAGAGTGGTCATATACAGGTATTGGTGGAAACCCAAGGCCGTAAGAGGAACATTCTTTGAGTAAATCTAGCAATCTAGCAATCTAGCAGGCAGTGAAATAAAGTGTAGAGACTTGCCACAAATGATAGATACAAAAAGTCCATCCCCCCTGCGGCCATCTCCTATTAACCTTGGTGAGCGTATTTTCACCAATCGCATCCACCTGAGGTCCTCTCCGAGAAACATTTCAAACGCCGATCCTCGATAAAGCAAGAAAAAAAAAAAATCTCTATCTCCCCGCCCTTCTTCTCTTTTTATCTCTCGCTACTCACAATGACGGAAAATAATCAGCACAGTGAACGCACCCCACTTATAAAACATACCCATAACCACAATCATCGTCGCTCACCAAGCCGAACTGGATCTGTGGTCTCTTACCAAGATGTGTCTTGCGCCAATGTAAGTGAACAAAGTGGCATTTCGTCCTCTACCAAGAAAAAGTTGTGGTTTGCTACTGGTTTGGCTTTGGTCTTTTTCGCTACAGAACTGGTTGCTGGTTACTTGGCGAACTCTTTAGGTAAGTATCACTCACCACATGAGGCATTGTTGTCTTGGGGACTTGGTACTCAATCATGTTTCTAATCTTCCATAGCTCTCTTCTCGGATGCATTCCACTTGCTCTCGGATGTGGTCAGTTTCCTGGTGGCTCTGGTTGCTATTTACCTTGCCGAGAAGCCCCCTACTAGCAGTAAGTGACTTGATGCGTTGCCATTGACTACAGACACACTCACCTCTTTGCTTCCCTACTACTGAAGGACATACCTATGGTTTCCATCGTGCTGAAGTCATTGCCGCTTTGGTATCTGTGATCACTATCTGGATATTAACTGCCTTCCTTGTTCGTGAAGCGATCGAACGTATCAAGTCTCCTCAGCCCATCGATGCTAAATTGGTAATTAAAAAGTGTCACTATGGACTAGCTTATCAGGGATACTAATGCTTCTAATGCTCTCTCTCTCTCTCTCTCTCTCGCTTTCTCTGGGATAGATGTGTATTACTGCGTCAATTGGTGTGGTTATCAATATTATGTAAGAAGTATCATATTTGACTGTGACAGTAACTGACATCCATCTCACTCTATTCAGACTTGCCTATGTGCTTGGCGGACATCATCATGGCCATTCTCACGACGAGGACCATAGCCACGAAGGTCATAGCCACTCTCACTCCGACCATGATGAGGAGACCAGTGCTGCTTTACCGGATCAACATCAACACAAAAAGGTAAGTGACACTAATCAATCTGAGCCAGACGAACTGACAACATCCTTCGATTACTATAGGAAGCAAACATCAACCTTCGTGCTGCTGCTCTTCATGTCATTGGTGACTTGCTTGCATCCATCGGTAAGCTTTAAATAGAAAGGAAAGGGGAGTCAGAGAGTGATTAAGGGGACATGGCCAACTCACTCCTTTATAGGCATTTTGATCTCATCCATTGTGTTATTGGTGAACCCGAAATTGACGATCGTGGATCCTATTTGCACCTTCATCTTCTCTCTCTTGGTGCTCTACACCACTTACCATCTGGTCAAGGACTCTTTGGCGGTCTTGATGGAAGGTGTTCCTCGACATATCCAGCCCGAGCAAATCGAAAAGTCCCTACTTCAAGTACCTGGCGTCGTTGCTGTCCATGATCTTCATGTATGGGTTCTTTCACCAGGTAAGTCCAATGCCCAAACTTGATGCGTAGTTGGAATTCTCACACACACACACACTCTCTCTCTATAATAGGGAAAAGCTCCTTGACAGCACACATCTCCATCGAAAGAGATGCTTTTAACCGGTACGATGAAATCTTGACAAAGTCCCAACGCATCATCTGCGATATGTATGGCGTCCACCACAGCACACTACAAATCGAATCTGATCAATCCAACTTCCAAAACCACTGTCGACCTCAAATCTGTACGCCTAGAAATTAAACCTCCCCCCTCTCTCATTTTGTTATTGCATTGACTACTTTTATTTACCTTCATACTATTAAACTGTTGAAAACGCATTCTTCTATGTATCATGCTACTGGAAAAGGGATTACTACGGACATGGAGGGATTTGGAACGTAGGGTATTGATGGTTAGGACTTTGGGCACTACTTTTTTCAAATACCGGAGTTTGAACAATGTCGACATCTTTTTTTTTGAAGCTGCTCAGGGATCCTAGAACCGGAGGATGGCAAGGGACAAATGGTGCATGTGTACAGAGAATTCAAAAGTCAAAGTGGTAAAGTTGAAAAAGTAAGCTTTATTCATTCAAACAGTGGATAGAGTAAAATATCAAGTCATGCCTGAGCCGCGGCAGCAGAAACTCGGTTCCACCGCTCAAGTTTCGCCCTAGGAATCGAGGAAGCAGTGTTCTGGTCAGGGAGATGATTTCAAGCAAGTTTTATTGGCTAAATGGGACTACGGCTAAGCTAAATTTCTAAGTGGGCGGGGGCAGCGAAGGTATGTACAGGACTTGCCATGGAATGACTAGTGGCCATGGGAATAAAGAGGGGAAGAGTTGGCTAGCAGTGTTAAAAGTATCAGTAGTAGAGTGCACGCGGATTGGAACCAAGAGATGGGGCACCTTTGAGGGACATTGGCTAAGGAATCTACAATGGATTGGAGAGTGCACGAAAAAAAAAAATTGCAAGGGTTTCCCCATGTTTTTACATTAGAAAATTTTCAAAACAGCCTTAATATGTGATATAAAGCAGTGTTGGAGTCGTCATCGTCGTCATCGTCGTCATCGTTATCTTTATCGTCGTCGTCATCGTCGTGGCCGATCTAATGTCCAAAAAAAAGAGGAACGATGCAAAAGGCAAAATGTTAGTCATGGTTAGGAAAAAAGATGTGCAAGCTGGTGAGAAGGAGATAGTTACCGTTCTTTCGTCTTCGTTGAAGATCGTCGTCGTCGTCGTCGTCGTCGTCGCTTGTGGAGCGGTGTAAATGTCGATGGAAAAAATAAAAGTGATGAAGAAGCAAAGAAGAAGTAAAAAAAAGGTGAGGGAGATGAATCATACTTTTATGAAGCTCACCGGCGGGGTTTGAAAGACGTTTGTAAGACTTTTGGCCATACATACCCACTTTATTTCAAACCCCCGGTGAGAACTATGAATTTAAAGGTAGGACGGATAATGCGTTAGCTGGGATAGATGTATCCATTTGGTCACCAAGTATCTGTATCACGAACAAGAGCAACACACTGGTGAATCCAAATCTGGGTCCACCTAATCAATGCAGCAAAACTCAAATCGCTAGCGACGAATCTACCCTACATCCCTCTCTGGGTACATCGACTCAAGTAAGCATCATCTCAAATCTACAAGATTTGTCCTCTGTAGTTGAACAGTAAGTGTCACGACGACATGATGTGGGAAAAAAAGCTTAAGTGATGATATGGTTTAGATTTGCCCCTTAGTTATTTGAAACCCAGCTGATGCAACTTGAGGAGTTCTCGTCCTTTTTCTATTTGTTTTCCCCTCTTTTCCTCTTTTCTTCTCTTTACACACTCTTCAACAGCCATGTTTATCAATAGACCAAATCATGTTATCCAACACCAACGCTATTTCCAAGCGCCCAGCAAGACGCCACTTTGGTTGAAGGGTCCCAGGGACAAGGTTTATGCCGTTGTCGCCTTCACTGCTATCGGTGTGGGTGTTCTTGGCGTTGCTAACGGCGTCTACAGGTATTTGTGAAAGAAAAGTAAATACACTGTTCTTCACTAACACGCACATGGTTTTCTTACTATAGAATGGTCATTGGAAAGGATTGATTGGGTATGAACTCTGGATCATTGAATCGATGTACATTTTCTTTTTGCCTTTTGAACCATCCTTACTATCAATAAAAGCCATAACATGATGTTAGTTTTATGATCACAAAGGACTATTACGTACAAGTGTTTACGTAGGGAAGGTGATCCGTTTGTAGGAGGCCGGTCGGGATTAGAAATTGAAAATGTCCAAATTTGATATGGCTTGTTTTTACAAACTCCGGCTTAATCCAGCCGCCCCCTTTTTTTGATTGTTCTTTGTCTCTCTTCTCTCTCTCTCTTTCCATTCACATTACACATATAAAAAAAAGACCGGGTGTTCTTTTTTCTCTTGTCTCACTTCACTATTCTCCTGACTTCCATTCATTGTTTACTCTCATTATGACGATACCACTTAGCATCCCGGACAGACTGGACCTTCCTCACACTCCTCCTAATTCTAGTCCAACCCCATCTACTTTATCGTTACCATCTTCCTCTTCTTCATTATCCTCCTCTTCCTTCGCATTGGATCCTGCCTCACGCATCGATCAGCTCAAGCATTCTTTCCAGAATCTGCCGTCTTCACAACAAGAATGGCTGCTCTCTGAAATTGTGAATCAGTGCGATCATGGCCAGCTCCTTTACTTACTCGGTATGGTATCTCCCCGTCTCAAGGTCGACTTTTTGAAACGCTTGCCTCTTGAAATTGCTCTCAATGTGGTGTCCTTTATCGATGATCCTTCCACCCTTGGCAAGATGGCCTGTGTTTCCAAGCATTGGTATCGCTTACTCAGGGACGAAACAACTTGGAGGAACTTGTGCGAACTATACCAATACCGACCCCTTGACAACCACGGTATCCTCTTTCCTCAAAAGGCTCATTCTCTTTTCAACAATGGCTTTGGTGACAACAAATATGGCAACAACAACAACAACAACAACAACAACAACAACAACAACAAATTCTCGATCAGTTACGATCAGCATTCAGCATCGACAATGCATAACGAGATTGACACACTCACGGGGCTCTCCTACCGGGAACACTTTATTCGAAAACATACCATCACTTCGGCTTGGCAACATGGCGGACAGGTCAAGGTTGTGGATCAAGGATTGGAAGGATTGGTCACCTCTTTGCAATGCGATGACAAGTATATCGTCATGGGTTGTGAAAATCATCGCATCGAAGTGTTTGACACCGCCACTGGAAACAAGATACGCAGCTTGGTGGGCCATGAAGGAGGTGTCTGGGCGTTGGAATTCAAGGGTGATGACGATCTCGGTCAAGATCAACAACGAGTACTCGTCTCTGCTGGATGCGACAGGTAAAACCCCCTTCTGAATGATGATGATGAACTTTCCATTTACTCACTTTATATCTTCTCAACAATGATCTCAGGGACGTGCGGGTATGGAACCTGGAAACTGGCGACTTGCTGCATGTTTTACGTGGACACATATCAACCGTGCGATGCTTGAAGATGAAGGACAAAAAAGTGGTGGTCACTGGCTCTCGAGACTTTACGCTCCGGGTGTGGGATATCGAGCAAGGGACGGCAAAACATGTGCTCCATGGTCATCAAAACAGTGTCCGGTGCCTGGATATCTCTGGCAATACTCTTGTCTCTGGCTCTTACGATAACACGGCTCGAGTGTGGGACCTGACAACTGGTGAATGTCGCCACGTGCTTTTGGGCCACCAATCCAAGATCTACTCCATTGTCACCGACGGGGTCAAGGTGGCGGCAGGCTCTATGGCAACACACATCATGGTATGGTCGGTGGAAACTGGTGATTGCTTGGCGACGTTACAGGGCCATACTTCTTTGGTGGGACAACTGGAATTGGTACCTGGTGTTATCGATCGACGACGGGGCATCACAACGGCAACAACGCTTGTCTCTGGTGGCGCCGATGGGTGCATTCGTGAATGGGACTGGAACGGCTCTTTTGAATGCTTGCAACGTATCTCGGCTCACGACAACTCGATCACAGGTCTCCAATGCAACGACCAGTGGATTCTCAGCTGCAGTAGCGATGGCCGTGTCAAGCTCTTTGATCGAAAGGAAGGTCGACTGGTCCGCACCCTCACTAATCCTGCCAAGACGGTGTGGAAGATACAATTCAACGAATCCAAGGCGGTCTTGCTCATGTCTCGCAACTATACACCCAATACCGTTGAAGGCAAGACCGTGCTGGAAATCCATAACTTTGATATCTGGAATCTTCTCCCTCCCCCTGTCTAGTTATAACAACTCATTTTATTCTCACCTTATTACCACTGATCACAATTGCATTTATTCCTGTCACTCTCATTCCCCCCTCCCCTCCCCCTTTTTGTACATTCATAGAACTTTTTACACAAGTTGTTAATAAAAGTCTTCATTCTGACTCTATCCTATATTCTCTCTCCTCTTATCATCTTATAGATTGGGTATGTTGTCCTATCCCCGCTTCACGATCGCTATGGATGTCTGTCCTGGAGCTTCAGGGCAAATGTCGGGGGTTGAAATATATGTGATTCTTTAGAGATCTCATCGGATTTGAACTCTCAATTTCTTGTAAAGAGTTGCTCTATTTCTCAAACCTGGGATTGACAATCCACCTTTAAAATTTACCAGGAGCACAATGCAGTCCGTATCTATCGATAGGTATCAAGGATAGACTTTTTACAAGTTGTATGCGTCTGTTAAGTCTACACAAAGCATCAAAACAGCGAGTGGTGTGAGCTCCCCCAAAGGCGACGATTCATCCTAGAAAACACAACATCCTTGGCACCAATAGATAGATAGGAAGCATATCTTTGTTCGTGTAAAGTTTGAACTAGAGCTGGCTACCTCATTTACAAGTAAATTAGTGTCCAAGCAAAGACCTGAGAAAAAAATGTTAGTCCGGATTTTCATACTCCGCTTTTCTGAAAAAGCACGGACCATCCCCCATGAAAAAGGGGGAATGCTACAGACAGAACCACCGGGACAGAACCAATCTGTGTATGCTGAATTTTGCGGACAATAAGGACTGATATGGCGGGGGACTCTCTAATTCCCTGACTTGAGTCCGGGCATAGCCTTAACCCACCTACCAGCCTCTGCAAGAAGTTGGTTCCCGGCGATCGGCGTATGACATGACCGACTGGCGGCAAAAAAACTCAGTCCTGGCGATCCTATTCAACCTACCGTCGCTGAAAATGCATTTGTACAGGTGATTATGATGACCAGGAAGACTTTTATACAAGACTCGGTGCGCATGATGGAACTCCAGCCCTGCTATCCCATTTGGAATCTTCTCTGATCCAGCCTATTTGTCATTCAAAAGGTAAGTCCACATCATAGCATGAGATTGTAGTAGCATGTTCGCTTTAATATGCTAGGGATATACTGCAAATTGAAGCTCAGGAACACGATCCTGCCCACACACTCCTCCAACAATGTGTGCCTATGCACTTTAGATTTCAAACCCCGATTGGCTATAAGATTATTTTTTTGCCCGTCCTACTAATTGCTCCTTCTTCCCCTCGTCATTACTTTTTTTGCCTCAATTGTCATTCTCTTTACTCCACGACGTCAAACGAACGAACGAACGAGGAAACGAACGAACGAACGGTAACTCTCCTCTTCTCACTTCATGTTTATCATTTGCTTACCATTACTAACTTTTTGCCTTTTGCATCGTTCCTCTTTCTTTTGACACTAGATAGGCTACGACGATGACGACGGCAATAGGGACGACGACGATGCTATTGACGACTCCACCACTGCTTCATGTCGCCCAAAAAGGCTCTTTTTAATATTTTCAATTGTAAAAAACATGGGGAAACCCTTGCAATTTTTTTTTTAGGTACACTCCCATCCCATTGTAGAATCTCGTAGTCCAAGTTACCAATAAAAGTATGCCGATTCTTTGCCCATACCCTTCCGCTACTATCACTGATACTTTTACACAGCTTGGCCGTATTTTCCACCTCCATTTGCTTCCTTTTTACAGCAGTTTAGTCATTCCCACTACAATAGCTTGTTGCATTTAAACATTAGCTTGACTACGACCCCAAACATAGCCTGTACCATAGCTCTTTAGTCCTCTCACATCAATAAAGCCCACTTGAATCATTCTACGAAAGACGTTTTTCAAATCCATAACCATGACAATACCATGCACATTATAAAGACCAAACTACAGATGAGTAGCTCATCATTGGCAACCCCTAAAACACCATTGGTTTACTAGTTGTGATGAATCTAATGACATGTAAATGATCATAAGGTCTATCTTCGCATACATACAAAGTTTTAATGGTACAATGGGATTAATGGGCTATGGTACAGACTATGTTTGAGGCCGGAGTTAAGCTAATGTGTAAAAGGCGACGGGTTGTATTGAGAATGACTAAGCTGCTGTAAAAACCCAGCAAATGGAGACGGACAAAGACGGCCAAGCTGTGTAAAAGTATCAAAGATAGTGGCGGAAGGGCATTGGCAAAAAATTGGTATACTTTTATTAGTAACTTGGACCACGAGATTCTACAATGGAATGGGAGTGCACCTAAAAAAAATTGCAAGGGTTTCCCCATGTTTTTTACATTGAAAAATTTTAAAAGTGCCTTTTTGAGCGACATGAAGCAGTGGTGGAGTCGCCATTAGCATCGTCGTCGTCCCTATTGCCGTCGTCCTCGTCGTAGCCGATCTAGTGTCAAAAGAAAGAGGAGCGATGCATAAGGCAAAAAGTTAGTAATGGTAAGCAAAAGATAAGCATGACGTGAGAAGGGAAGAGTTACCGTTCGTTCGTTCGTTTGTCGTCGTGGAAAAAAGAAAATGATAATGTGGAGGTAAAAAAGTAATGACGAGGGGAAGAAGGAGCAAAAATGAAGGACGGGCATAAAAAAGTTCTTGTCGTCAAATCGGGGTTTGAAATCTAGAGTGCATAGACACACATGTTGGAGGAGTGTGTGTGGGCAGGGGCGGTGTTTATCTTCATTTCAAGTTGAGTCCCATCTATGACCGGCACTAAAGTCAGGGAATCAGAGAGTCCCCCGCCATGTTAGTCCTTATTGTCAGCAAAATTCAGGATACGCAGGTTGGTTCTGTCCGGATGGTTCTGTCTGTAACATTCCCCATGAAAAAGTGCCACTATGTCTTGTACCCTAATTTCTTGGAAGGCGAAGTAGACAACCCTGTTTGAAATTTTAGACAAAGACACATGTGTTTCTTAACTATCGAATGGTGTCAAGGATGCCGGAGTTTTTGTGGGCGAGTCATAGATTTTGGGGGACACTCTAATCAGTCGTTATTGTGGGACTTTGGGTAGTGTCAACACACATGTATCCTTTATGGAAACATCTCACATTCAGGACATTCGTAGTCTCCATAAAAAGGGGCATAGTCAATTTAAAAAGTGAGCCTTATTGTACAAAAAAGTCAGGTACCTGGTGGAAGTTTTGCAACATTCATGCTAGGCCAGCCCAATCATTTATTTCAAACAAGCAAAAGCACAAAAGCTCTATATAGGTATAGGGGGAGGGGACTAACTAAAACAGTAATAGGAATACAAGATGGGTACATCGGGAGAAGGATTGACCAATGTCAGCAGCACAGCTTGATCTTCAGTGGAGGGTAGATTCTTGTAGCATGAATTCACCAGATCCGTTTCATGGGGCGCCAAGATGGGTCGTAGGTGGACCCGTATCCGCTTGTCCTTTTTGTTCTTCTTCCATCGGGTGATTGCAGCCTTGGTCTGTTTCGTGTGGTAGTGCTGCATAAACGTATCGCGTTCCTGACGATCCTCCAAGCCTTCCACCATTTGTAAGAGCAGGACACGGACCATGTCGTAGGGGGAAGAGGTGAGCGAAGCTGACATCAAGCAGATGTAATGGATCATCAACAGGCATAACGCACGGCCTGATTCCCTCGTCTTGTCGTGCCATGGATAAAGACAGTTGATGGGCTGATGTGTGTCGGGGTCGGCTGGCTCCATTCTGTTTTCGGTTTGGTCGGACATGAGTGATATTTGTCGCCGTGTGAGTGATTGGGTCGGATAACTGGTGTCTTCCTTTCCTAGTTGTTGCCAGTTTGCCATAGTCTACACACACAAGACAGGGTGTTAGAGGGATGATCAGAGCTTTTGATTTTTTTTTTTTTT
>LT554490.1:158131-173120 GCA_900079185.1 Absidia glauca
GGAAGGTCCAAGAGGAGAAGTGCATGCAGAGCCTTGAAGAATAGATGGCAATCTATTGATAGAATAGGCGTCAATAAACCCCAGTGTAATAAGCTTGCTTCCATGTTTTACTTACGTTCGTCTGTGAGCAGTCCTACAAGAGCCTTTACATTCTCATCTTCATAATCATAGAGCCGTACCACTTGATGGTCCCCAAAGGCATCGTAGAGTCGATCCAAAAAGTAGCCCAGTAGCAGAGCGTATTCGAAATGGGTGGCCACAAAGAAGGAAGGATGAAGATTTCGGATCAAGTGTTCACGGAACATGATAGAATCGTGAGGATGTGTCCAAATAGGGCCGAGTCGGTCTTTAAAATCGTTCATGCACTATATCCCCTAACTTCGTTAGCTCGATGGTTTGATTTTTCTTGTGGATATACATACCTTGAATAGCGTGTCCGTGAATGAAGAAGATGAGCGGCATCCATTGAGAATCAGACGCCATTCTTGATCATTAGCCAGATTGACGGATGTGGAAGTGTGAGGTATCCCCATCAAAGGCGGTTCCTGAATACATGTGCCCCTGTTTTCATGCTTGTCAGTATACTGGTAGGTCTTTTCCCAAAACAATCGTGTCCGCCAATCTAATTAGCACAAAATAAAAGTAAGTACCATGTCCCTGTAGTTTTATCAGTCCTTACCGTATGCATCCAGAGTATCATAGAAGTGGCAGAGTTTCGTTTTTACAAGACGGATTTGTTCAGGAACGCTTTCATAGAGGTTGAAAACATGTTCGATCGTCATCATTAGTTTCCGGCCAAGATCCATCGCCATAGACAATCCAGGTACGTTCGTGGCTTCATCGACATTGCTGTATCTTTTGTCCATCATCACAGTAATCGTGTCCATCAAGATATCAAAGTCCATTTCCAAAAAAAGGGGGAGATATGATACGTGCTGCTGCAAGTGCCGCTGCCATTTAGTTGCCATGGTTGATGTGTCTCCGGTAAGCGCATTGAGTAGTCCCATGATGTTGATCGCCAAGGGTCGCTCGGCACCATGTAGTCCAAGTGCTGGTAACAAAAGTCCATCGAAGAGTTCCTTTGGGTGCACCAGTATCTGGGTGCCGCTGACGTTTGATAATAGGGCTGTGTAGGAGTCGAGTAAAATTGGCGTGTTCGGATTTCTTGCCTGTTGTAACCATGTGTGTGAAAGAGTTTAGTATCGGAGATGAATCCCTGGAAGTCGTCTACTTACGTCTCTCCAACATTCAAAAAGTATTGGTACCAGCATTTCCAGTCCTTTGTATTGATGTGTCATGGAGAGCACACGTTCATGCAAGATATGGCCAATTAGAGTCTTGTCGTCAGGATACCGCTGGAGCATACACAAATCACCCAACTGCCGAAGAATAGACACCACCAAGCCATGCTGGCCTTTGTTCTCGAGCCCTTGATTTACGAGTTTTGATAGTGTGATGAAGGGAGACAATGCAGCGAGCTAAAATGGATACATAGATAAGTGGTTAGAGTTAGATGACTAGGCCCCTCCAAGAGCAAAGATTGTCCGTTATCGGTTACCTTTGCCAGTTGATTGAGGATCCGAGGTTCAACCTGATCTATGTTGTCAGGGAAACCCTCCGCCTGATCATCTTGAGGATGTGATTGGACAAACTGGTTACAGCACTTTTTCAGGGCAGCCATGTCATCGAAGAGGTCAAGTTGCGCAGGCGAAGACCCAGCTTGATCAGTTGGAAATGATCTAATTTGAGAGGGTTAGTACTGTAAATCTGTGATATACGTCAAATAAGGGTTACCTTTTTGGATAGGTTTCATAGATCAGTTGTAGCAGATCACTCGTTTCCAGTCGTTCAATCACCAGATGTACCAAATGGGAAAGGCACCCCTAAAAATCAAAGCAGATGAGTATATGCCTTACACATTGACGGCTCAATTTGTTACCTTTTGTCTTTGAGTAACTATTTCTGTTGGCACGTTGATGATATTTACGACAAGGCGATATAGAGTGGTCCATGTGTTGGCCAGCACGATGAGGTCAGCAAACGCAAGCATACTTTCTTCAGTTGCCAATACCCTACATAAGAGAAGACCGAGTTAAGTCAAAGTGAATGATTATACATAAAAATCCTGACAGCTTACCTAATCCAAATATCCGCAAACTGTGTCATAACCTTGATGATAGACTTCCATGATCCACGTCGTTCTGTAAGCCATTTCAAGCACCTTTCCATGAGTATAAACAGAGGTGAGCTGATATCCGTTTTCTTCTCCAGGGCAACAGACGACATGTGCCGAGTAAGTGTGTTGCATGATGATGTCCACTGTTTGATAGATGGTTGATTGATTTCATTTTCATTGTTGTCATTATATTGGCTAGGGACTGCATCCCTCAGTATCATCGCAGTAATCAGTTTGAATGCGTATTCATGTCGTTCATAAGGTGTAACCAGTGTCGGCATGGCTTCATCCCACAAATCGGATATCCTGGAGCTGATAGCACTATTTCGTTAAGATAAACTCGGTCTGTTAGGCATCCTACATTCCCTTTGTCACACACACACGCATCGCTTACCTTTGCGGAGGACCTGTCATATCACATTGATATTTTTCCGTCATCACCAAAAAGGGCTGAGGTATATCCCAGTTCGACCCACCTGCCTTCTTTCCTTGCATGACGCCTATTAGTGTGTTCCAGGTGTGCGGTAAGGTTTCGCTGATGATATTGGATGAAGTGTCGTAAAGGAGTAATAGGATCTGGTGGTACCCCAAAAAGTGGTGTGCTGATAATGGAAGGTTGGAGGTATAAAAGCCTAGGATGGATGATAGTAGTTGTTGTATCAATACGGCATCTATTGCGAAAAGCGATGGAGATGAGTGATCATTACCTAGTCCTTGTCCTTTCCTTACCTGGTGTACAGTTGGTCAGAGTAGAGCACATGTGAGAGATGGCAGTGTCGTATAACTGTTCATTATCGATACCGTTGCATATACGCAAGTAGGTGGGCAAGTAATCGTAGAGTCGAGGAGGTTCTATATGAGGCAACAGTTCCTGAAAAGCAACGGCTGCCGTCTTTCTCCCCCAAAGTAAAGGTTGTCAAATTAACCACACAGCTACAAAAAATCCTTTCACTTACCTCAGGATTCAATGAGTACATTGACAGCTTAAAGTTGTTTCCCATGTTCAGTGCTTCCATTATTTGATAGTATTCGCCAGGAAGAACACCACGAGGGTACCGAGAGACTGAGAAGGAAGTGAGGGCATCTTAGATTGGGATGGTAGGTCAGTTAAAGCTTTGGTTTCTGTTTGCCTCTGATGGTTCTGACCTTTTCTCTTGATCCAAGCATTAAACAGGGCTGTATGACATATTTGAGCACATTCTTGTTGGACACGAAGCTGATCTGACGATGGATCCAGTGCAAAGTGTCGTTCAGAGGCATACATATCAAGTGTAGCTTTTAAGGAGCAGAGAATGATATCGGATGGTGACCTGCATAAGAAGATGATTAGTAAATACACTGAGATCCGGAGCATCTTGGGACACACATTACCGTATCTCCAAGTCGTCAAGACCAGATTCGATGCGCTCTAGCCTTTCAAGAGATCCATTGATATCTGCCTGTTGAGTAAACGATTAGCAAGGGGACATTACGATTACTACATTGATCTTTATTTTGCAGGTACCTGAAACAAATGTTCCATGAATCAGAGTAGGCGATTTGGGTTGGGTTGTCAAAAGCAAAAGAGAAAGAAACGATTGTACACCAGCCCGAGTTTTCTCTTTATTCTCATTCAAAGCCCGCCTTTTCGTCGGAGTTTCAACAAAATGCATATAAATAGTGGATTCCTCTGAAAACTTTGATGTGCTTCTTCCTTTGTCTTCCTTCTTCTCAGATTCTTAATTTTTGATGGCGCTCTGTTTTTACATATGAATGCTACCAGATTAAGTAAGAGGAAGAGCTAAAAGTCAACATTACCTAACCTGTACTGATTTCGTTAGCAACTACGCTTCCACTCTATAGACAAATCACCCCTCCCCCACTCTTTTTGGAAAGTAACAAAGCCTTACGAATGCTTCGATCATACTTCAAGGTAAGACTGTAGCATACTGTGGAAATAATGGATCTCATCTAACCCCATCTCTTTTCATGAGTGACTTTTAGCCACCACCACCACTATTTATAGCATCGTTTGCCATATTTGACAAGGTGTTGCCCTTTTACTGCCTTGGACAGCAACCATCAAAGACAACATTCGATAATGATCAACGCCTAGATTTACCGGCAACCGTAGATAGCAAAAACAACAATGGAACGCACGAGAAACTGATTGCAATCACTATAACATCCAATTACATTGTCACACTGACTTCGACCTCCTATTCATATTCGTCATTGATAACCACCATAACTGGGTTACCATCATCATCATCATCATCATCATCAGCGATTCTTCCTGACAACACAGCAACGATACCGTCCTCCCATTCCTCGCCTGCGAATTCCTCGAACGACACAGCGATTCTGATTGGATCTCTTGTAGGTGGCATCACTGGAGTCCTTTTGATTGGTAAGTATCGTAATAGAGAGGTCTCAATTGTCTAAGCTATGTATTGTGTTTATAGGACTGGGTGTGTATCTGTTCTTTTGCAGAAAAGATAGAAAGACAACTCTACCCACCATGGATCCCGACTACGACGACGATGACAACAACAACAACAACAACAACAACGACTATCATATTGGCAAAAGCAAAAGAATGTCCTATGGCCGAGCCTTTGTACCTCCTCTGGCTGATGCATACCCTATTGATCCATCCCTATCAACACCTTCCATCGAAACCAATAATCCTCACAGCTATCATCCTTCTTATTATCGCCATCAAGACGAATCGAACCAAGGTAGTAGCGCTGATGATGGAATCAGGCATGTCCCAGATGAAACGAATCATGCCTTGGGTGCTGAGCGGCACGTCCCTCATTTGGTAGACTAGCCAACCCTTTATACTCTAGATGTATTTTTATCCTTGTTTGTTTACCACTTCTTTGTGTATCATTATAGCCTTAATAAAGCCACCTCCGCAACCTGCCAGTATATACCACTGTTTTTATCATGATGGAGTGTGTCCCTATATAGTGTAGAACTGGACGTTTGATGATGCCTCTTGCAGCAGGCTAACTGAATGCAATATTTTCATGATCACAATTTCTGTAGCTCCTTTTGTATCATAGTCATTGGATGGTGTTGTCAAAGGGCCATAGTATTATGCAATGGCTGAACACAGGTTGGGCTTGAAAAAAGCGGCTTGTGAAGCTAAAGTGGGTACGGAAAACCATGGCCCCTCATTATTTTTGCCAGTAAAACATTGAACTCCGCTTCGGCTACAAGATTGGCTTTTTCCTGGGGGAATTCTCCGCGCAGAGGCAAAGTGCAAGGGCAAATTGGAAATAAGGCGTTTGAATAGGATTTCGCAGGGGCAAAGTAAGTGTTAGGGTTAAGATAGCAGGCCGAATTCTGAATGAAACAATGAAGTCATGGTTTATAAAAGAGTTGCTTATTTCTCAGAACCGAGACAGACAATCTACCGTCAAGTTTCACAGGCAACACGATGCAATGCATTTCCGTTGACTGATACTCAGAAAGAAGCACTTCTATGTTGTATGCGACCGAGAACGTTCCGAGAAGCCTTCAAAAAGGACTAAGTGGTGTGATGTCAAAAATGGCAAGTCATCCAAGGAAATCGAGCTTTCTTGGTATCAGTCGATAGATCAGAAGCACTTCTGCGTCTATGTCAAATTTGAAGTTGGGTTGTCCGTCCCGCTCACAGGAAAAATGAGCTCCAAAAATGTGAAACTTTTTCCAAGGTCTGTCCTTCCTTCAAATGGCGGCGTTTAAAAATTGAAAAATCAGATCTTTTTGAAAATGTAAACTTTTGACGTCCATTTTTTTTATAGAGTTGCTTATTTCTCAGAACCGAGATAAACAACCCATCGTCGAATTTCACAGGCAACACGATGCAATGCATATCTATTGGATGATACCCAGAAACAAGCATTTTGATGTTTTATGCGGCCATGAACGCCACGAGAAGCCCTTCCAAAAGCGACCAATTGGAGTGGTATCAAAAATGGCAAGCCATCCAAGGAAATCAGGTTTTCTTGGTATCAGTCGATAGACAAAAAGCACTTTTGAGTCTGTGGCAAGTTTGAAGCTGGGACGTTCCTCTCGTTCACAAGAAAAATGAGCGTTAAAAAAGTAAGACTTGAAAATGTGATCTTTTGACCCTTTTTTTGTAAGGAGTTGCCTATTTCTCAGAAACGAGATGGACAACCCACCGTCAAATTTTACAGGCATTACGATGCAATGCAAATGTATCGACTGATATCCAGAAACAAACATTTTTATGTTGTATGCGACCGGGAACACTCGAGAAGCCCCCCAAAAGCGATTGATTGGAGTGGGACCTAAAGCATCAAACCATCCAAGAAAATCAAACCTTCCTGGTATCAGATGATAGATAAAAACTACCTCTGAGTCTATGTCAAATTAGAGGTTGAGTTGTCCATCCCGTTCACAAGAAAAATGAGCTCCAAAAAAGTAAAACTTTTCCCAAGGTCTGTCCTTTTTTCAAACTAATCAACGAAAAATTAAGTTTACGCCCTTCGCACCTGCGCAAATCTATTTTGGTCGCCGTCTTTCCAATTTGCCCCTGCGCGTTGCCTCTGCACGGAGAATCCCTCCATGAAAAATGTCACTTTGTTGGACTCGAATTTTCTTGTGAACGGGATGACAAACTCACTTCATATTTTACAAGAAAAGAGGTTTGCTTTCTATCTATCGAAAGATTTAAAGGATGCCAAAGGTTTTGTGGGTGAATTACCGTCTTTAAGGTCATTCAAATCAGTCACTGGTTTGGGGGCTTTTTGGAGTGTTCATTGAGATATACGGCATAGGCATACTCCAACTCTAATGTCTTTGATAAATATGTGTTCCATTTTGCTCCATGTGAAGTTTGAAGATGAGTTATCCCTCTCAGTTTTGACAGATAGGGCAACTCGTTACATAAAGTAATGGTTGGGAAATTGAAAAGTGTCTAAAAAAGTCGAGGATTTCCAACTCCGCATTGCCCACTAATTTTCACGCCCTGTGTTCCCTTTTGCATTTCAGACGCCGATCCGACAGTTGAACTTAAATCGCGGGGAACTTGAAAAAAGTTTATTTCTTTCTCTCTCTCTCTCTTACCTTCATTGACTTGACAATGACCTCTGGACGAAACCTTGCTGTATTTGACTTTGACTGGTATTGAAGAGGGGGCTACATATGGAAGAAACGTAGGCGTATTGATATTTTGTTGTTCTATACAGGTCCCTGATCGAACAAGACAGTGATTGCTGGACCATTGCCAAGTTGTCGGAAGATGTCTTAAACAAGTATATCACCCAAACAGGATCGCAATGGACTGATGTTGTGTAAGTTGGACAGAAATGTATTAGTTCAAGGGACTCACATGTGTGTCAGAGACAAGGCGCTTTGCGAACTACAGGACAACGGCTTTACTTTGGACCAGTTTAAGCAGGCACTGGAGACGATCCCCTTTGTAAGCACCGCGAAACCAGTTGATGCCTACACTAACCCCCATCGTTGTAGACCACTTTTATGATTGACGCATTGAAAATGTTGAAAGAACATGGGACGACAGTGTTGATTCTATCTGATGCCAATAGCTTCTACATTGATACTATACTAAAGGTAAAAGAAAAGTATGGCAGTAGCATCCATATCACTTATATCTTCCTTGTGTTAGGCCTATGGTGTGCGTGATTTGGTGGATGATGTGATTACAAACCCGGCGTATTTTGATGAAAAGAACCGCCTTCGTGTGAATCGCCGCATCCTCGCTTCCTCTCCCCCTCATCAGTGCCAGTTTAGATGCGCAGTGAATCTCTGTAAAGGTAAAGATCAAAAGCATCATTGACAGGCTCAAAGTTTTGCTAATAGTCCCCCCCCCTTATAGGTCAGGAACTGAAGAATTATATCAACGAAAAGGGTCCGTTCCAAAAAGTGATGTATGTTGGTGATGGAAAGGTAAGAAAATCTATCAACGAAAGAGGAATAGACGACTCATGATGGATTTTTTTGTTATTGCCACCGTTTTAGAACGACTACTGCCCAGCTACTCACCTGCGAGAAGAAGATCGCATGTTTGAACGATCTGACAAGTCGCTGGCCCGGTACCTTGAAGATGCATCCGTTGTGGCCGCCATCAAAGCTAGTATTACCTATTGGAGCTCTTCAGAAGTAGTTAGAGACGCCATTGGTACAGAATGTTTGTAGAAGATAGAATTTACTTTAGACAGATACACATTGCAAAGGGATAGAATAAAAACGGCACTACTTACCTATTGGGCCTCCTGACATGATTGTTGATACGCAAATGGATCCCGAAATATAGCTTCTAGTCTTTTTATGCTACATGCTGTACTTTTAACTTGGTCTCTTTTCAAGGTGGCATTGGTAATTTGCATACTCGATTTCAAACCCCGATTTGGGCTACAAGAGCTTTTTATCTGCCCGTCCTTTATTTTCGCTCCTTCTTCCCCTCGTCATCACCTTTTTGTCCCATTGCCATTTTTCTTTACTCCACGACGACGAACGAAGGAACGAACAAGCGAACGAACGAACGAGCGGTAAATCCCCTCTTCTCACGTCATGTTCATCTTTTGCTTACCATTACTAACTTTTTGCCTTTTGCATCGTTCCTCCTTCTTTTGACACTAGATCGACTACGACGATGACGACGACGATAGAGACGACGACGATGCTAATGCCGACTTCACCACTGCTTCATGTCGCCCAAAAAGGCTCTTTTTAAAATTTTCAAATGTAAAAAACATGGGGAAACCCTTGAATTTTTTTTTCTTCTGCATTCATCTTGTCCATAGTAGATTCTCTAGCCATTGAACCGATAAAGTGCACTATTCCTTAACCCATTCGCAGCATCTACTACTACTGATATTTTGGATAACACTGGTCTGCTCTCCTCCTCCCTTCTCCTTGACTCATGACACTAGATTAGACACTCCATGACAAGTCCTGCATTCCCTGGCACTCACTAGGACATGTAGCTTCAGCATAGTCTCATTCAGCCAATAAAAACCCTACTTTAACCCATCTACATGAATTTGTTCTTTTGCATTAGCTCCAGTAATCTTAAAGTCTCCTATATGTAGCGGTAGAAATCACCCAGTGCGCCAAGCCCTGACCCTTTTTTTATTGTCTACTTCGTCGCTTGACGGTGTTTAAACTATGGTATTGACACCTTTTTGGCCCAACTAGTGCCCGATACGACAGAGCGCCGAGGTACTAAAAGGATGGGATAAAATAGGAGACTATAAATATGTAATGGTTTAGGATAAAAGACTAGAGACCTAGGCGATGGGATAGGATAAGCTACTCATCTGTAGTTTGGTTTCTATAATGTTTGAGTATTAGAGAAAAGTATTTCGGAGAATGATGCAAGTAGACTTTATTGATGCAGTGGGACTAAAGGGCTATGATATACTATGTCTGAGGCCGTAGTTAAGCTAATGTATCAATGGCGATGGAGATGGACAAAGACGGCCCAGCTGTTTAAAAGTACCAGTGGTAGTAGCGGAATGGGCAAAGAATAGGTATGCTTTTATTAGTAACTTCGACTACGAGATTTCCATCCAGTCCTGATGTCAGAGAGCCTATGTCTGTTGCCATCCTGTTGAATGTGCTAAGAAAAAGAAGAGTAATGATGGAAGATGTAAATGTTAGCATTGTTAGAGAGAGTGGACTGGATGCTGAAAAGAAGACTTACCCTTGCTGTCATCGTTAAGGGCCGTCATGCATAGCTCGTGTCAGAGGGGGTGCCATGTCAAAGCCGATGGTAAGATAAAAGTGATGGGGAAGGAAAGAAGAAGTAGAGATTAAAGATGTGTGGAAGTGGAAACTTATAACATATTTTAAACCCCGCCAGCATCCCCTCGAAATTCAGGGCACGTTGCCCAGGGGCGACTTTTGGAATGGATATGGGCACCCTTCTCAGGATAATCAGCAAAGCTGAGAATCTATCGACGAATATAGGAAGAATGGACCTTTGTTTGTGCATTCGATCCGATTAGGTGTATGGACGTTAAGATATCCGGTCTAAAATAATACTCCATACTCTCGGGAGACATGCAAAAGTTATAGTTGACCACACATGCTTGCTTTATTGCCAATCTATGATAGTAAAAGTGATATCTAATGGGTAAAAATACAGTGTAACAATACATTCTAAGCTAGACTACACAAAGGTCAGTTCCCGGATACGATTTGGCGCAAAATCATCCTTGTACTTGTCCCAAAGGCCTTGTAGACTGTCCATGTACCGTGCGTGTAGCTCCTGGATCACCTTGTCTTTGTTGTCTTCAGATACATGGCTTGGAGGGTCGATGGGCGTGCCAACTAGAATACAAAAACGTTAATAGTCTGCTCGAGAGGGGAAGGGAGATGAATTCAGGCTCACTTACAAACGACGTGCATGGGTTTTCGGTGGGGCATCAATCCGATATCATCTATCCGAGTAAAAAGAAGAGCCAAAACGATCAATACAAGACCAATCCCATCACTACCGCTTACAGTTAAAGATCCCGCGGCCATGGAAGAGAGGTACAGTAAAGCCAAGGATGCCCTGCAGTCTCTTTTGTAAAGCCCATAACCAAGAGCCATGCTTGCTTTTCACTTGATCAAAGAGTTCATTTTCGCCAAAGGACAGGACGGGCACAAGAGAAGCACCGGTTTCCACAGCAATCTTGACAAACCCAAACCGTTTCTTCAAGGTGAGATCGAGTTCACCAGGATACGCAAACAAGGATTCGGTAGCACCTCCCACCACGATTGCAATCGACCGTCCTGTATTCTGCAAAATGTGTTTACACGAGCTTTTGGATACAGAGCACATCCCCAAGGCCAGCAAGTAATCGCGGTGCAACGGCATCTTGAAGTTGGATTGAAGGGTCAACAGATTAGTTTCGATACCAGGGAAATGATGGCTAAATCCATTGGCTTCGGTACCAAATGTAATGACAGCACCGTAGGCAAGGATACCATGAGGGTGATACCTATCATTGGGAGGGGGAGGGGAAACGTCAATGCAACCTTGGATTGGCAAAAGTAGTCTTTACCCAAACACATAGTTCTTGGTGGGATCCAGGTCACTTTCCTAAACATAACAAAATGAGTTTTTTAGCTCTTATTTTCATTACTCTGTAGGGTATACCTTACCTTGACAATGGTGACGGGAAAGTAGGCAGCAAAGTATTTCCAAAAGGATGACCGTCGCACCCATTCGAGTCGTCGCCCGCCTCGCACCGGCGCCTGGTCTTTCACCATCCATACCAAATAGGCAACAAGTAAGGGCCATAGAAAAGGCATGCTCCATAGGAAGATGAAGAAGCCTATCACCAAGGACGGTTCAACGCCATACATGAGTGTGGCCAGGGTTTGTAATCGTCGTTCCAGGGGGACAAACAATGGCGAGCGATTGCGTGAGGGTTCATTCGGTAAAGGCGATCGTAATTGAGGGGACGGTGGTGGGGTCACCTTTTCGTAAGTGTCCACTTTATCTTTGGGGAATCCGTCCGATTTGTTCATTGCATGTGAGAGAGAGAGAGAAAGAGAGAAAGAAAAAGGGCGGTGCTTGGATTTCTGGAATGCCCCAATTTTCATCAGGGCGGCTTTTGAAAAGGTTGTCATATGAAGGGCCCTCCCCAAACCTGGGCAGGTAACTGTCGGAGGTTAAAAATGATTGACTTTTTTAGAAACTCATCGGTTTCGAACGCCAGTTTTTTTTTATAAAGGGGCCGACATTTCTCAAAACTGAGATGGAGTACCCTACTTCAAATTTTACATGAAGCAAAAGAAAGTTCATGTCTATTGCACAGAATTAAAAAAAAATGCATTCGAATGTTTTATACGTCTATAAACCTTGCACAAGTTCCAAAACAGCGGTTGATTGGATTACCCTCAAAGACGGCGTATCATCCAACAAACCCCAACATCCTTAACATCATTCGGCAGATATGTAGTACTACTTTCTTCATGTAAAATTTGGATTGAGGTTTGTTATCTCTTTTATGAGGAAATTCATTTCCAACGAAAAAGTGACACTTTTAGTGGGGGCATGCTACAGACAGAACCACCGGGACAGAACCAACATGTGTATGCAGAATTTTACGGACAATAAGACTGATATGCCGGGGGACTCTCTGAGTCCCTGACTTGAAATGAAGATAAAACCGCCCAGCCAGGCACAAAAAGGCCTTACTCTTCTCATCAGGAATCGATCGGCAAGGCCCTCTCTTCCCCTGGTATCCGGTTCAACAACAAGACACATATCACTTGCGACTCATCAGCTCGTATGGCGGGTAACGTGTGTGCAAACGTGGATCAAATACGACGCCAAGGCCGACGGAACAACACAACGATAAACGGCGCATATCTCACCAACCTTTAAAGAGAGTTAGTACGATCAATGGCAGGCTTCTCCACATATGGTCGATTCTTCTATATTGCACGTGCCGCCCTTAACCCACCTACCAGCCTCTGCCACGAAGTTGTTCCTGGCGATCCTATTCAACCTACCGTCGCTGAAAATGCATTGTACAGGTGATCATGATGTTCAGGAAGACTTTTATACAAGACTCGGTGCTCATGATGGAACTCCACCCCTACTGTCCCATTTTGCAACATTCAATCTTCTCTGATCCAGCCTATTTGTCATTCAAAAGGTAAGTCTACATCATAGCATGAGAATGTATTAGCATGCTCGCTCTGATATGTTAGGGATATGCTGCAAACTGAAGTACAGGAACACGATCCTGCCCGCACACTCCTCCAACAATGTGTGCCTATGCACTTTAGATTTCAAACCCCGATTGGCTATAAGCTTATTTTTTTTGCCCGCCCTATTTTTTGCTCCTTCTTCCCCTCGTCATTACTTTTTTGCCTCCATTGTCATTCTCTTTACTCCACGACGTCAAACGAACGAACGAACGAGCAGACGAACGAACGAACTGTAACTCTCCTCTTCCCACGTCACGTTCATCTTTTGCTTACCATTACTAACCTTTTGCCTTTTGCATCGTTCTTCTTTCTTTTGACACTAGATCGGCTACGACGATGACGACGGCAATAGGGACGACGACGATGCTAATGACGACTCCACAACTGCTTCATGTCGCCGAAAAAGGCTCTTTTTAAAATTTTCAAATGTAAAAAACATGGGGAAACCCTTGCAATTTTTTTTTTAGGTGCACTCTCAATCCATTGTAGAATCTCGTAGTCCAAGTTACCAATAAAAGTGTACCAATTCTTTGCCCATACCATTCAGCTACTATCACTGATACCTTTACACAGCTTGGCCGTTTTTGTCCACCTCCATTTGCTTCCTTTTTACAGCAGTTTAGTCATTCCCATTACAATAGCTTGTTGCCATTAGACATTAGCTTGACTACGACTCCAAACATACCCTGTACCATATGTAGCCATTTAGTCCTATCCCATCAATAAAGCCTACTTGAATCATCCTACTAAAGACGTTTCTCAAATCCATAACCATGACTTGACCATGTACTTTATAAAGACCAAACTACAGATGAGTACCTCATCATTGACAACTCCTAAAACACCATTGGTTTACTAGTTGTAATGAATCTAATGACATGTACATAATCGTAAGGTCTATCTTCGCATACATTCAAAGTTTTATTGGCGCAATAGAATTAATGGGGTATGGTACAGACTATGTTTGAGGCCGGAGTTAAGCTAATGTGTAAATGGCGACAGGTTGTAATGAGAATGACTAAGCTACTGTAAAAATCAAGCAAATGGAGGCGGACAAAGACGGCCAAGCTGTGTAAAAGTATCAAAGATAGCGGCGGAAGGGTGTGGGCAAAGAATTGGTATACTTTTATTAGTAACTTGGACTACGAGATTATACAATGGAATGGGAGTGCACCTAAAAAAAAATTGCGAGGGTTTCCCCATGTTTTTTACATTTGAGAATTTTAAAAAAAGCCTTTTTTGGCGACATGAAGCAGTGGTGGAGTCGTCATTAGCATCGTCGTCGTCGCTATTGCCGTCGTCATCGTCGTAGCCGATCTAGTGTCAAAAGAAAGAGGAACGATGCAAAAGGCAAAAAGTTAGTAATGGTAAGCAAAAGATGAACATGACGTGAGAAGAGGAGAGTTACCGTTCGTTCGTTCGTCTGCTCGTTCGTTCGTTCGTTTGACGTCGTGGAGTAAAGAGAATGACAACGGAGGCAAAAAAGTAATGACGAGGGGAAGAAGGAGCAAAATAATAGGGCGGGCAAAAAAAGTAAGCTTATAGCCAATCGGGGTTTGAAATCTAAAGTGCATTGGCACACATTGTTGGAGGAGTGTGTGGGCAGGGGCGGTTTATCTTCATTTCATCTATGACCGGGACCGAAGTCAGGGACTCAGAGAGTCCCCCGCCATCTAAGTCCTTATTGTCAGCAAAATTCAGGATACGCAGGTTGGTTCTGTCCGGATGGTTTGTCTGTAGCATTCCCCCTTTTCATGGGCAATGGTCCATCCTTTTTCTCAAAAAGCGGCGTTTGAAAAAAGTGGCAGGTTTTTGGTTTTCTGAACTGGAGAATGTCATGAACACATGATGCTTGTGTAGATAGTGTAAAAGGCAAAGTGATCAAGTCAAAAAGTGAAATTCATCCATTCATAACACTTGACACACAGTGGAATCCTCTACTGTACACAAAATTTGAATCCAACCAGAGCAACAGCATTCCTTCGATCAAGTTTGACTCTACGAATCAAGACGGTAGTAATGGAGATGGTTCCAAGTAAGTTTTATTGGCTAAAGGTCAAGCTATATGGGGGTTGAGGAAGTTGTGCAGGACTTGGAATGACTAACCTAGTGTAATGAGCTGCGAAATGAAGGTGGGGGGGG
>LT550437.1:2583-14939 GCA_900079185.1 Absidia glauca
CCGTTGCCACCCCTTTCGATCTGCTGAGAAAAAGAAGAGTAATGATGGAAGATGTTAATGTTAGCAATGTAAGAGAAAGGTGGACAAGATGGTGAGCAGGAGAGAGTTACCGAGGGTTCGTCGTCGTTCTATTGATGGCAAGTCATTCGTAATGCGATGCTGATAGTGATGCCGATGGTAAAATAAAAGTGATGAGAAAGCAAAGAAAAAGTAAAAGAAAAAAGATTGACGGGAACGGTGATTCATGTAACCAGAATCGGAGTTTCAAAAACCAGAGAGAGATTCACCCAGTGCATAATGTCCGGAGTTTACGACGATTGGACACAATGTAAAAAGACCCTGTTACCACACGACCAAGACAATAAAAAGTACACCCACCCACATTCCATCTTCACCAAAGACCATAGAGGTCTATACACATGTTTCTAACCACAATCAGTAGCATACACAGTAACACATCGAATGGAGAAGCTAAATAGACTGTATTATTAACTTTTTGGAAAGAGTATACTACAAAAAACAAAGGCATTCAACAAGGTAAAACAGTCAAAGAGTGATGAAGCATGTAGAGGGGATAAGATGAGCGATTTCAAAGGGGGGAAGAGTTCATGATCACAGACAGAAGGGGAGTATCTATTGTATGAATTAACCTATTGCTGTTGAAGTTCGGATTGCTGTTGAGGTTGTGGCTGTCAAGAGAAAATAAAAAGGGGGGGTAAGTAAACCGAGGAAACGCAATCATTAGTGTCCTATCCTACTTACTCGGTGGCCGCTATAGTTTCCTCTGTTGTTATTGTTGTTGCGATTGCCTCCTCGGTAATAGCCGCCGCCGCCGCCACGATTCCCTCTATAACCGCCCCGGTAACCACCACGTCCACGAAAGTTACGGTATCTGGATTGATCGACGGATGCTTGGCCAAAGGTTTCGACGTTGAGTTTGCGCTCTTCTTGATACTTCCCACGACGATCGATGCTGAGTCTATCCAAATGCGTATCAGTATACAGTGAGCTGTTTGCAGTTTGACTTACCCTTCCTGATCTTGGCGCTCCTTTGATTCGCATGATATGTTGTCAAAGAAGCTCTTGGACTAGAAGTGATACAAAGTAAATGCTTAGTAGGTACAAAATGTAGCATGAGTATACACTTACCTTGTTGTAAAACCCATCATCATTGGCAGGAGGGATCACCACTTCTTCCTCTTCCTGTGCGTACCGTTGTTGTTGAGGAATGTTGTGTCGTTCGTCCTTTCTTTCGTCTGTATCACCATCAAACAGCTCTTTAAGAAGATCGTTTTTGCTGAATTTGGCGTTGGATGATTCAAAGTCAAAGTCGGATTGCGGGATATTGATACGTTGTTTACCGGTTTGACCACGAGAAGCATTCCCGTAGTTGTTGTTGTTGTTGTTGTTTTGTCGATAGTTGTTGTTGTTCTGACGGACATTACGGTAATTGGATTGACGTTGTTGTTGTTGTTGTTGTTGCGGTTGTTGCGGTTGTTGCGGTTGTGTTGGCGATGACAGGGGTGGTGATGATGGTGCTAGTGAGGGTTCATTGGCATCCTTGCTGTCCACGTCCAATTCACTCACTTGTTTGGCCAAGTTTTCCACTGTAGCGCCGTCGATTTCTTGTTGATCTAGTTGTTTGGTGCTAGTGAGAGGCTGTTCTTGGGTAGTCATATCACGAGCTGGTACTGGTGCTTGAGGGATGGTGGCTGGCTGCAAAGTCGTTGCCGGTTGCTGTTGTTTTGGCTGAGATACGGGGGCGGGCTGCATAGGTGATTGTCCCATAGGTGATTGTCCCATAGGTGATCGTCCCATAGGTGATCGTCCCATAGGTTGCTGCTGCTGCTGTTGTTGTTGTTGTTGTTGTTGACCAGAGTACATTGGACTTTGCCAATACATGGCTTGATGTGTTTGAGGTGGGTAGGATGGCATCATATAAGGATTCATCGGGGGTGGGGGTGGATACCCTTCCATGGATTGCTACAATAGTTGATATAATGTGAATACATGATCATTTACACACATTGTTCTTATCTGCATAATCATACTTACTCGATGAGAAGGATCCATCATACCTTGAGGTCTTGAAGATGGTGGTGGTGGTGGTGGAGCCACAGGTTTAACGGGAGCTTCAAATACTTGTAAATCCTTGATATCAGATCCACGGAAGACAACAAAATCGAATACAGTATCAGAAGGAACCACTTCATCATCAGGATTACCACGACGGCCCTCAGTGCCAAAGGACCGAACTAGTAAACAGAAATGATGAGGCAAGGGTTCGTATTTGGTCGTATAGCATTACTGATCTTACCGTTTTCCAAAGAGACTGTGGAATCGTTGGTATTGATACTATGAAGAATGCCTACATAGCGGATGTCACTTAGACTGATGAGCTACATGGTTCAGAAAAGAGTTAGTTCTTGCATCACACACATCCATTAGTTCAGCTACTCCTCTGGTAAAAGCATTACCGATATCTTGGAGCCAATGTAATCTTGTCCACTCATTGTTTATGATTTAAAGGTCAAACAAGATGGAAAGATGGAGGGAAAGGGGAAGAAGGAGGGAAGGAAATACGCAAAACAAGTTGGGGTGACTTTGCTCACCGCCGCCGCTATCGGAGTTTCAATTAAAACTGAAATCTGGTCCATGGAACTTCGCCTCTCCTATCCTTCATGCCTCGCTAAATTATCGTTGTCGCTATCTCTTCAACGTTTCAGCATGCTTGGATTACATTCATGCTAGGAATACATGGGAATACCACAACCAAAAGCCATTTTCTTCCTCATCGATCAATTTTTTTCTCGTGCGAATAGTTCTATCCATCATGGTACTCGTTGAACAGTATCATATAACCTAAAGAAGTCACCCGATCCTTATCATAAAAAGGATAAGAAAGAAATGAAAAAGTGTTCAGTCGTCTTTTTCATCATCACAACACATTGCAAGCGAAACTCATTCAGGTACGACGGACAACTTGACTTTTTGTCGAAAAAAAAAAAGAGACAGATCGACACTGCTACTAAAGGCAAAAAATTCGGCTCAACCATAGGCCCGAAATTCGGCCCGTTTTAAACTCCGACGTTAAGCGTTATATGGAAGCAATTGATTTTTCCGTCATATTCGCCTTCATGGCTCAGTTGGCAGAGCGTCTGCCTAGTAAGCAGAAGGTCAGCGGTTCGATTCCGCTTGAAGGCATCATCTTTTGCTCGGAGCTCATTCGATTGATACTCCGCACTGCTTTTTTTTGCTTTTGTGAGATGAGTGAAGGAGAAGGCAACAAGAAGGTGAAGTTTACATCATGTTACGGCTATTTTTTGGTTGGTATAGGTAATTGGGTTGTGTTTTTTGCTGCTTTAGGTTGTTTTTATGAGTGAGCACCAGAACTTTTGTGGTCAAAGCTCAACCATTAGAAGTGTCAACGGAGAAAAAAAGAAAGAGAGATGTTGTAGTGGTCGAAGTAAATACTGAGTCAAAGTTCTAGTCGATTTATTTGTGTTATAAAAAGAGAGAGGGAAAACATCGAGGTGATGGAAAAAACCCCTTTTCTATCTAACACAGCTGGGACTAAAATCAGTAAGAGCAGTCTTGGGATCAAAGGACTTTACGTTGAGTATGAATTGAGAGGCGGACTTAGTAAACGTTTATTTAACGTATACTTGAGTCCTTGAATACGACAAGAGAGACTTTAAAGAAAAGTCGGCGTTTGAAAAAGGTACGAGTTTTGTAAAAGAGTCATGATCTGCTTGTAGTGATTAAATAGAGAGTTTCCAAAGAGTGTTGCTATGCTTTAGCAATAGAGATTAAGTGTTAATAGACGTTGATAGTCTTGATTCAACGATAAAAGATGCTTGTTTGGTAGATTCCAACAGCAAAGAGTAGTAAAAGAGATAAAAGCATCGAGTGGTTGTAAGGGAAAAAATCGAAACCTTCAGCAAAAAAAGGGGGGTGTGGGAGTCATGGTCCATTTTTGTGTTCAGGTACAGGAGGCTCATCACATTGTGGATTTATGCTGTGCGTTTAATGAATCAGTCTACTTGTGATATGAGCGTGCTCATATTACGCAAGAAACATGCATTTGGATGTCGCATGGGTCTATGAACGCCACAATAAGTCTTGACAACCCTACCGATTGGAGTGGTACGTACCAAAAAAGTGAACTCATCCAAGGAAACCAGGCGTTCTTGGTATCATGCAATACATATGCATTGCATTATGATGCCTTCAAAATTTGACGGTGGGTCGTCCATCTCGTTTCTGAGAAATAGGCAACTCTTTACAAAAAAATAGACGTCAAAAGTTCACATTTTTAAATAGTTCAATTATTTTGATGTTCAAACCCCGCCATTTGAAGAAAGGACAGACCTTGGAAAAAGTCTCACTTTTTTGGACATCCTTTTTTTTGTGAACGGGGTGGACAACCCAACTTCAAGTTTGACATAGACTCAAAAGTGCGTTTTAACTATCGACTGATACCAAGAGAGCCTGATTTTCTTGGATGACTTGTCGTTTTTGATACCACTCCAATTGGTCGCTTTGGGATGCTTCTCGGAGCGCTCACGGCCGCATACAACATAAAAGTGCTTGATTCTGGGTATCAGTCGATAGATATGCATTGCATTGTGTGGACTGTGAAATTTGACAGTGGGTTGTTCATCTCGGTTCTGGGAAATAAGCAACTCTTCAAAAAAAAAGGAGGTCAAAAGCCCGCATTTTCTAGATGTTCAAAATTTTAATTTTTCAAATCCCGCCATTTTGAGAAAGGACAGGCCATCTCCTGTGGAAAAAAGTCTCACTTTTTGGATGTCATTTTACTTTTGAACGGGATAAACAACCCACCTTCAAATTTGACATAAACTTAGAAGTGCTTTTTATCTATCGACTGATATAAAGAAACCTTAATTTACTTGGATGGCTTGCTGCTTTTGGTACCACTCCAGTCAGTCACTTTTTGGAGACTTCTCGTAGCGTTCACGGCCGTATACAACGTAAAAGTGCTTGTTTCTGGGTATCAGTCGATAGATATGCATTGCATCATGTTGCCTGTAAAATTTGTCGGGGTATTGTCCATCTCGGTTCTGAGAAATAAGCAACTTTTTTTAAAAAAAAGGAGGTCAAAAAGCTCACGTTTTCTAGAGTTTATTTTTCTTGTGAACAGGATGGACAACCCAACTTCATATTTGACATAGACTCAGAAGTGCTTTTTATCTATCGACTGATACCAAGAGAGCCTGGTTTCCTTGGACGGCTTGCCATTTTTGATACCACTCCGATTGATCGCTTTTTTGGGGCTTCTCGTAGCGTTCACGGCCGCACACAACGTAAAAGTACTTGTTTATGGGTATCAGTCGATATTTATGCACTGTATCGTGGTTTCTGTAAAATTTGAAGGTGGGTTGTCTATGTCGATTCTGAGAAATAAGCAACTCTTTTATAAACCATGACTTCATTATTACATAGAGACTTCGGCCTGCTATCTTAACCCTAACACTTACTTTTGCCCCTGGGCAATCCTATTAAAACTACGTCTTTCCAATTTGCTCCTGCGCAGCGCCTTTGCGCGGAGAATTCCCCAGAATTCCCCCATGCGGTATGGTCCCCCCCCCATTTTTTTTTTTCAGAAGTGGCGTTTGCAAAATGTATCAACATTTTGGTTTTCTGAACTCGAGAGAGTCAGGGACACATGGTGCTTGTGTAAACATAGTGTAAAAGACAAAGAAGTCAAGGCATAAAGTAAAATCCGGTCATTCATACACTTGACACAGAGTCAAATCCTTATTCCACACAAAGTCCGAGTCAAGCCTGAGCAGGAGCAACGGAATGTCGGTTCCTTTGATCATGTTTGGCCCTGAAAATTAAGACGGTAGTCATGTAATTTAGTCATGTAAATGGTTTCAAGTAACGTTTATTAATCAAGTGAATGAGACTATGCTTAAGCTATACAGGGGAAGAAGTGTACAGGACTTGGAATGACTAACCTAGTGCCAAGACCATGAGATCGTAGGAGGGAGGAGCTGATCGGCGGCGTAAAAAGTGTCAGTAATAGTGGGCAAAGGGGAGCCGGTAAATTGGTAGTGATATTTAGCAGCGCAAGGACTACAGAATGTTACAATAGAAGAGTGAGTGCATCAAAATAAAGTGCGAGGGTTTCCACATGTTTTTCGTAATCCCTAATCTAAGTGCATGTCAAACCAGTCCTGCTGCCAGAGAGCCGATATCCGTTGCCATCCCTTTTGTTCTGCCGAGAAAAAGAAGAGCAATGATGAAGGATGTTAAGGTTGGTCATGGTAAGACAAAGATGGGCAAAATGGTGAGAAGAAGAGAGTTACCCCTGCGTTCGGTTCAAAATCGTTGTATAGAGGACGAGTCTTTCGTAGTGCAGTGCTAATGTTGCTGGAAAGAAAAAAAGTGGTGAGGAAGCAAAGAAGAAGCAAAGAATATGAATTGGTGGGGAAAGTAATTCTTATCATCAGAAGCGGAGATTGAAACACAGTAGGCCAAACTTTTGGCCTTGATGCCGTTCCTGGCGGCATTTGAAAAACGACAATGCAAATGTGAGAAACCCCGACCAAGAGATTGTGGTTGGGCGAGGTGGTCAGTCTTGATGTGTTGCATGTATTCTGTATGTTGAGATATAGATATCCATAAACGTTAAGATCGACACAACGTAATGCTTACTTGGTCACTCCAGACAGTCTCTAGGCAGTCAGGTACTGTATGGAGACTATGCTTGAGAGGGTAAGTCCTTGCTAGAGGATGTGATCACCAGGTTTCCCCCTTTTTCACAGGCCTAATATGGTAAAGCCATCGATCCTTCTTTTTTCTTCTAGCCGATCTGTGATGATGAGACTATGCAGACTGCCGAGCTCATCGCCATCGGTGCTGACATGGATGATCGTGGGCTCCATGAAGGAGTTTGTCAAAACTGCATCATCTTGACTACATCTAACAAATATGAACATTGGTAACCAACATGCAACATGCTGTCAGTCAACCTCTGCACGCCGGGAATCATCCACCCTTTGCCCTTTGTTTCGGAAACATCGGTTGCCTCTGACATTTTTTGTGAGCTTGCAAATCATCATGCTGTTGTGAATTGACTTGACATCAATCGTATGTCTTTGCAGATGGTGCCAACGTAGTCATCTTGCTGAATCGGAGAAGTGGGATCATTAATGGTTGCATTAAAGCACATAGCGTAATTTCAAACCCCGCCGATTTTGTAGGGGGCGGAAAATTCGAAAAGAGACAAAGCTAACCTAAATTCGGTTTAGTTCTTTCTTTCTTCTTTTCCTTAGTTCCTTATTATGCTTTGTGTTTTGATAGCATCTTAAGGAGCTAATTGATACTTTTACATCTTCTCATCAACACTCTTTTACTCTTGTATCGTCTGACTATCCCTTCACCTCTCTTTATACCTTATTGATCATTGTAGTTAGTTGTGGAGTGTAGGAATGTATCCCCATCATCAACAGCAACATGGACAGTATGCCTCCCAATCAAGTCATAGTGCAATGGGTGTTAACGACCAGGGCCTTTATCAGAACATGAACCAACAATCCTCATCGGTAAAAGTTTTAAAGTCTTCCTTTTCTTCTCCTCTCCCTGTTGGGTTGCTTTGTGAAGACACTTGTATTGATCAATGCTTCCTGTTATCCCTTTTCTTTTAACTGCTCAAGGAACAAGACCTTTATGGCGGCTTGTCGACCATGACTATTCCACAACAGCAGCAACCGCTTCTCCTACAACAACAATACAACACTGGAGGTCATCCCGAACACACTAGCATGGATCAGCAGCAATCTACCCCACACTTGCCCCTGTCAGCCTTTATACCCTCTGTCATATTACCACCACCTTCACCAACTCTATCCAGCTACAACTATGGGCAGGCGAATGATTGGGTCAACAACTATTACGACCCCAAACGGTTTGAACAAGTAGCTTGTCGCGCGGCGGGTCAGCACACTAAGAGGAAAGGACAAGGTGATCAAACCAAGCCTCACTCTCCGGACACCAGTGGCTCATTTGGACAACCTTCTCAAAGTCTGAATACCCATCATCAGCATCAATCTACAACGTTACCAGCACAACAGGCTCTTGAATCCACTCAGGTACCACAAGACTATTCCACCTCACAAGGTAAGAAATCACTGTCGCTGACTGTTCCTGATCTAACCCAATGTGTTCCTATACAAGTAGTAGCTCAACGACACCCCACTATACCTCAGCAAACTCAATGGACGATAGAACTACGGGATAGTCTTCTACAATATGCTCATACACTCTATTCAACAACACCGTCAAGTCCGCTTCTATTGTCTCTGTTACACTCGATCCATGATGCATATCCATCCCATCTTCCCACCATTCTCCTTTTGGCTTGTGTCTATTACTCCCATCAAGATTATGTCTCGTCCTTACAGTATAACCAACTTATTCTCAAGTTCGATCCACAATATGTCGAAGCCATGAGCAACATTGGGACCACTCTGCGAATCCTTGGCCGAACTTCTGAAGCTGAAAAGTGGTGGTATCAAGCGGTGCGATTGCGCCCTGGGTACTGGGATGCCGTAGAAAATTTGGTGGGTGTCCTTTGCTCTACTCCGTCGTCAGCATCAACATCAATGGATAATGCCGTCTCCACATCGTTATCACAAGAAAGTCATGTCGCTGCTTTGGTCTCTCGTTTTGGGGAAGCTCTCAAGGTGTGCAACTTTGTCGAAAACCACTTTTACAAGCCCAGTAAACCCTCCTCGCTGACTGATGATGGTGGTATCTCTGCTCCCAAGCGATTGCCGGCTACTCAATTACCAAGATTACAAAACTTATTTTATGCAAAGGGAAATCTACGGTCGGCTTTGGGTGATTTGGCTGGTGCTCGCCTTGAATACGAAAAAGGTCTCCAACTTGTCTTTGGTGGGTCAAGTTTGGTATCAATCATACACCTCCTAGCTTTGGTATGTGGCTCGCCGGTGGCAGCAGCAGCATCTCGGTCGGGCAAAATACTCGATGCATCCTCCCTTCCCCTGGTTTTGTTACAGCCCGATCAAATCTCCCACATCATGCAACTGATGTATCCTCATACAACTGGAATACTACCGGGCCTTGTTAGCAGCAACATCAACAGCACCTCTCGCAAGCAACGACCAGTATCATCGGCATCAACTCCGGCAGAAAAACCATCGAACGGGATTCAGCTATTGGTGTCATCTAGTATTTTACAACAGACTATGCAAACGACGTCAACCATCTTACTGAATCTGGCCAAACTCTTGCAAGATCAAATGAATTCGCCAAAGTCAGGGTCGACGACTACTTCCAATATGCCTACTCTGGCGATCTTGCTACCGCTGTACTACCTCAGTCTCGCTTTGAATCCCAGCCCTTCTACAGCAAACAACCTTGGCATCATCCTCAGTAATCTATCTGGCACTGTATGCTCGAACTCTGTCCAGCTGACCAATGCGGCCATGTCATCATCACCACCACCACTGACGGGGACTATGCGTGCTATGCAGTACTACATGTATGGGCTTCGATTAGATGCACAACATCCTCATCTATACACCAACCTTGGGTCGTTACTAAAAGATATGGGCCATCTTCAAGAAGCTATCTGTATGTATGAAAAGGCGGTCCAATTCAATCCCAAGTTTGATGTTGCTTTGGCTAATCTTGGAAATGCAATCAAGGATCAAGGTCGTGTGCAAGAATCTGTCCAGTTTTACCGCAGGGCGGTTGATGCAAACCCCGATTTTGTCGATGCTATTTGTGGCCTGGTGAATTCTCTCGGCGGTATCTGTGATTGGCGCGGACGGGGGACCTTGGATAGTGGTGTTGAACCGACCGTAAATGAAGATGGCGTCTTTATACCAGCAGGGGCTCAACTACAGCGACAAAGATTTGGTTGGATAGATAAACTGGTTGGGATCGTGGACAAACAGCTGGTGGAAGGGAGCAACTGGGGGCAAGGTGTGCTCCGATCCTCTTCACTTCCGACGAACAAGACGACTGTGGGCGAACATTTGACTCAGCTTCTGGCGGTATTCACATGTGCATCTACAATGATCGACGAGGACGACAAATCAATCATCACAGCAACCACATCTGATAAAATCAAAGATTGGACACATCGGCTTGAACAATGGACCGTTGGACGATCTCAAGCGACGAAAAACGAAGGTGGATGGCTGATTCGATTGCTGGAACGTCTTATGCGAAGGATGCAACGCCATTGGTATCTTCAGCACTTTGGTGGGGCCATAGAAACGACTTACTCCCAGGCAAACATTGTGGCAGACCAGCAAACTACCCAATATTATCTACGACCTCAGATTCCTAGCTGCCTCTCGTCACCACCTGTGCCGACCGTCCTTCCCTTCCACACTTTTACATACCCTCTCTCAGCACGGCAGATACGACTGATCTCTCACCGAAATGCGCTACGAATCAGTCACTCAACTCTGACCTCTTCTTGGGTGGCACCTCACGTCTATCCACCCCCACCTCCGCCAGCACCACGACTCAAGATCGGCTATGTCTCCTCAGACTTCAACAATCACCCCCTCGCTCATCTGATGCAATCGGTATTTGGATTCCACGATCGACGACACTACGATATCTATTGCTATGCAACGACACCCTCGGACTCGACCTGTTACCGACAAAAGATCCAAAGCGAAACGGAGCACTTTTTGGATGTATCGCAATGGTCCAATCAGCAGGTGGTGGAACAAATTCTCGCAGACGGCATCCATCTTCTTGTCAACTTGAATGGTTACACAAAGGGGGCGCGGAACGAAATCTTTGCTGCTCGACCCTGTCCGATTCAGTGCTCTTTCATGGGGTTTGCTGGTACTCTTGGTGGCGGATGGGTGGACTATTTTATCGCCGATCCTGTGGTTTGTCCTCCTTCGACGGTGTCCGGTGAAGTCTATCGACAACGCTTGCAGCAAAACCAACGGGGCGCCCTGATGGACGGCATCGAAGACAACGTGAAAAGCGACTTTGAAGGTGATCTGGACCCTGAAGAACCGACCGACGACTTTGTATACACCGAGAAATTCATCTACATGCCTCACTCTTACTTCGTCAACGACCATAAACAAGGGTTCCAGGAGGAAGGCGATACCACCACCACCATTATGACGGACGATGATTGCAGCGACAAAGCGACGGCCGATCAGTCATGGGCTCAAGAAGAGGATCGACGATGGACTATGCGACACAAGGTGTTCCCCGACTTGGCTGACGACACGGTGATCTTTGCCAACTTTAATCAGCTCTACAAACTGGAGCCTTCGACCTTCCGACTATGGCTTCGAATCCTGGAACGTGTACCCAACGCTGTGCTGTGGCTCTTGCGATTCCCTCCGGCCGGCGAACAACACCTGAAGGCGTATGCGATGCAGTGGGCGGGCGACAACGTGGCCAAGCGACTTTTATTTACCGATGTGGCCCCCAAACATGTCCATATCCATCGCGGGCGTGTGGCGGACGTCTTTTTGGATACCCCTGAATGCAATGCACACACCACGGCGGCGGATATTCTCTGGTCTGGCACGCCGATCGTGACCTATCCCAAGTACCAACACAAGATGTGCTCCCGGGTGGGCGCAAGTATCGCCTATGCTACTGGCTTCGGTGATCAAATGGTGGTGGATTCTGAACATGGCTACGAAGAACGTGCGGTGCAATGGGCAAAAGGCTTATCGTATGTCTATCACGGCGGTGCATCTCAACGACGACGGCGAAAAGGCAAAGGCGACCTGATGGAACTGCGGAAAAAGCTCTTTTTGACCAGGGAACAAAGCCGTTTGTTTGATACAAAGCGATGGACAAGGAATCTGGAACAGGGATACAAGGAAGCTTGGCGGCGGTGGGTGACGGGTGAAGAAATGGAAGATTTGGCGCCCTCGGCAATGCATCGCTCGGGCTGTATATGGATCTCTGACCCTGATGATGGCCCTTCAACTAGATAGTCTCGCTCTTAGTTTAGATAGATACATATACCCGCTCCCCCCCCCTTTTTTTTAGCTATAGCTTCTCATTAGATTAGTTTGGTTATCAATGTCTTTTTACGGTGTTGTCTGTGATTGGAATAAAATAGCCGACTCTTTTTTTTAAGTCCCGATCGTAACGAGCGGTGATCCGGGGGGTTTGGGAAGAGATACTGGGCATGGATCGTCTTGTGATGCCGGGGGGATAAAACAAATTACAGTTCACTGCCGTGGGGTTTCTTTTACCCCGCTTTTCCATCTTAGGCCATTTCTCCCAAGAAAACCTCTCTCTCTCGTCAGATTTAACTTTTTCGCAGATTCGGTCTGTGTCATGTTTTTTTTTTTTTT
>LT550437.1:15326-28925 GCA_900079185.1 Absidia glauca
TTTTTTTTTTTGTTCTTCTCACCAATCAATGTCTGATATAGAAAAGGGACAAAAGGCGGTGATGGAGCACCAAGGTGTCAGTGGCAATGAAAAAGGGGATCTGGCATTCGAAGACGAGCATCTCCATGACCATACAACTGTACGAAACAGCCAGGAGTTTGTTTCTTTACATGATGATTCGAAAAAGGAGTCGTCCCTGGAAGAAGATACTCGAGACCATTGGTGGCAGTTTTGGAAGTCCGACACTGAACAATTGAAGATGAAGCCGGTGGACTTTCCTCGAAGGACAAAACGGCTAATTTTGATGACTATTGCTCTAGCCACCCTTATGTAAGTAAGAAAAGATCCCCTCTACCACAAGACCACTCAGCCCTTTTTTTTTTTGCGTAGTGCACCCCTTTCAACAACGATCTATGTAAGTTTCAAAAGGAAGTGAAAAGGGGTCAGGCGGAGTTGCATTTTGCATATTGAAACCCCGTCGCTTCCCACACCGTAGATGCCTGCTCTTGTTGACATTCAAACAGCTTTTGGAACAAATGATACCACGATGAATGCCACCCGTAAGTATATATGCAACTATCTTTACCAAGAGCACTATTCTAATGCCTTTTTATATTCAGTGTCTGCATTCACATTCACAATCGCTGTGTGTGTAAGTTTACAAAAAGGCGGCGTTTGAAATTTGATTTTCTATATAAGTTTCATCTTTTGTCTTTTTGCACATTCTTCCTTCCTTCCTTCCTTTAGCCCATTTTTTGGTCAGCGCTTGGCGATGTTTATGGACGACGCAGAATATACCTGGTGTCTTTTATTATCTATGTCATTGGGTCTGTCTGTTGTGCTGTATCTGTGAACATTGGAATGTTCATTGCTTTCCGCATGATAAGTGCCATGGGCTCTTCGTCGGTAAGTTGTGCACCTCCTGCTTGATGACTTCCCAAAGTAACACCCTTCCCTCAAACCATTTGCTATTTAGGTGATGTCTCTTGGGGCTGGTACCATTGGTGATGTCTTTGCCGCCGAAGAAAGAGGTAATGTTAATGACGTTACAATGACGGTCTCTAAACCTTTCTTCTCCTCGTCAATATAGGCCGTGCTTTTGCAATGTAAGTACTTCTATGATACAGGATATACATAATTGGAACAAAGCTGACTGATACTTTACCTTCTTTTGTACAGGTATGCGACTGGTCCATTACTGGTAAGACTTGCCCAAAGTCATAGTTATGCCAACTCCCTGACTCATGAACTCTTTTCTTGTTGCTAACTTTTTGCCCTGGCAACGTCTTATTCAGGGTCCTGCACTTGGGTATGAATCTACGTATAGCATAATCACACCTTCACTACTAATACCTTTAGTCTGTACTTTGACACCATAGACCTATCATCGGTGGCTATCTAAATCTAGGACTGGGATGGAGAAGCAATCTAGCCTTCGTTGCCATTTACGGTCTTATCATCTGGGTGTTTATCCTCTTCTTCCTTCCTGAAACCATGCGACCTGCACCAACCCTACCAGGACAGCCTGTCGTCAAACCAAATCTCAGAAATCCCCTGTCGGCCTTGGTCTATTTCAAATATGCCAACATCTCCCTGTCTATCTTCTTCTCCGGCTTGTCGTAAGTAAACGCAGTACCATACTGGGCGTTGTCATTATTTGGTACTCATGCGCTCTTCTATTCCTAGATTCATGTTCTTCTACCTGGTCAACACCACATTTACTCGAACACTGGCGACTCAGTATCACCTTGACACAGGTACCATCGGCCTGTGTTATCTTCCTCTTGCATTCGGGGCTATGGTGGGCAACCAACTAGGTGGACGACTTTCCGATCATATATACAACAAACGTGTGGCGGCTGCAAAGGCTAATGGCGACAACCAGGCGTATCCTGAAATGCGGATTAGTGGCCTTATTATCATCATGTCCGTTGCCCTGGCTTGTTGCGGCTATGTTGCTTACGGTTGGTGCACACAGAAAAACGTACACTATGCGTTTGCCTTGGTCTCAATTTTTTTTTGTAAGTATGCTAGGAGCATGATACCTACTGCTGTGGACCGTAGACTTAACTTTCCTTTCTTCTCTTAATAGTGGCCATTGGGCTGATGACTCCTACTGTTATTATGAACACATATATGGTGGATTCATTCAAGGGAAGAAGTGCTGCTGTCATGGGTAAGTTGAAAGTAGACGAAATACACAATTGCCATGTTCCTGAAAATCTCACTTTACATCTTTCCCTTTAAGCTTGCTCATCATTGGTGCGCTTTTCCTTTGCTGGTATTGGTTCATTGATCGCTTCTGATTTGCAACACGCTCTTGGTGACGGTATTCTCTTTACAATCTGCGGAGGATTGCTCATTCTTCTGTCATCATCCATCTTTTATATCAAGTCAAGACCCCAAAAGTGGCTGGATCAACGGCTGCAAGATGGCCATACCTAATCATCTGTAGCATTACATCTCATATAGCTTGCCCTATTACTTCTTCCTTGTCCCATAGAATACAAGACACACTAGTTTTATCATTACATATCTGTATACCATCTGAACACACAACATCAACATTAATAAACTACACTACTGTAAGAGTGGCATTTGCACGCTCCATTTGACCTTTGCATTTTTAAACCCCGCCAACTTCCCCTCTTACCACAAAATTCCTATTGTCCGCAAAATTCAGGATATGCAGCTAGTCGTAGCTTGACCATAATCTCGCTTTGTCAATAAAACAGACTGGGAGCCATAACTTACAATTTTCAAGCCACTACCACTGTATTATACTGTACCACTATAGTATGCCAGAAAAAAGATCTTTTTTATTACTTGAGAAGATATGTAAAAACTAAAACTGGAGCTACATTGGGGGGGGATTACTGATATTAGGGGTGTGTATAAGGCTACAGGTTTTGTCGTTTTCTTGATTGGTAGCACTGCTTAGCGCTATCAAGGTATCGAGTGAATCCATCTATACCACATAGCAGCTGGTTGAGAATGATGGCGCTGAAGGTTGCGCATCCGATCCCATCTAGTTGGAAAGACCCCAGGATAAGCTGGTGTTGCATACAGCTTGCCAAAACCAAAGGAGTGACACCGATAAAGATGTTTCGAGTATCTGTAAGCCAAAAAAAAAAAGTGAGTCCTTGCATTCATGGAATCATGTTCTCTTCCTCTTCTTACCGGAAAAGTCCACCTTGCTGTCCATCCATATCCTGATCCCAGTAATCGTGATGATAGAGTATAGTGTAAAGGTTATACCGCCAAAGACACCTATAAAGTAGATGATGTGTGAGTGTATCCGATCTGAGGGGAGGGGTTGTACATGGCTAGAGAAAGGGGAGAGCTTACCTGGGGGAATACTATTGACCACGGCACCAAACTTTGTAAGAAAACCAAGAATGATGGCTATACCTGCAGCAAATAGGATAACCACCGGGGAGTATATCTTTGTCACCGAGAGTACAATCAGATTTTCAGCATACGTAGTCATTGGCTAAAAAAAAAGGGAAAGAGAGAGAGAGAGTGAGCATCATCATTGAAAAAGGAAATTCATGCATATTTCAAATACCGCAGTTCCGACCAGTCCACATAAAGTAGTAGCGACGGCGTCACCCAGGTAAGCTTGCGCAAGGTATTGATCCAAAGATGTCTGTGTAATAGAAGTAAGGGCCTTCAAGTGTCTAATAAAAGGTCATGTCAGTCAACACACAAGCATCGTCTTTTCTTTCCCTACCCCATATTCTCGGCCAGTAACACGATAACAACGGGGATTACAGTGGTGATGGCCGACGTTTGGAATTCAATAGGTGTGTTGACCGTCGGTGCACGAATCCAGGGATTGGAGACAATCTGAGAAAAGTCGATGGCCGGACCCACTCCTTTAAGACCACAAATCAAGTTGATAACATAGCCAACCACAGCGCCAATGAGAATACATCTAACATTAAGAAGATCATAACCCCCTGTCAGTCATGATTATACAAGACGATCTATTTACTTACAAGCGCCGCATGACGGGTGACGGAGCATAGACTGATACCAGCATGATCGAAAGGATTGTCGCCAGGGCCATGTATGTATCAAAGGAAGTGGCGGTTGCTTGCTGGAAAGACGACGATATCAGGTGCAGTCCAATACCACCAACAATAGATCCCACTACAACTATAAGATAAAGAGCATCAATTGACCGTCATTGACATTATCTTGCTTGTACCTGGAGGCATAATCCATTCCACCCACGCATAACCAAATACAAAAACCAGTAGAGACACCCCGACGTAGACCAAACCAAGTATGATCAAGGCACCTTGTACTGCAGAGATGTTGGTGTTGAGAGTCCCTGTTTGATATACATACCCTGTAACACTGAGCACGGCACTCGTTGCTGACCCTGAGCTACCAAGATATGCAGGAATCCGCCCGCGCGTTATGATGAAGAAGACAAGTGTGCTGATACCTGAAAAAAAGAGAGCAGCTGCATATAAAAAAAAAAAAAAAAAGAGTCAGGGCATAGGGGTGGATCGTTCTTTTGTTGCTTACTATTGACATCGAAGCCCATTTGCATCGCTACCGAGACACCACAAACACATACAGAGTGGTTAGTTCAAGCCAGAGGATAAAAAGAATCGAGACACTTACGAATAAAAACGGTTCCACTAAACATGGCCAGCACATGTTGAAGGCCAAAGATCACGCACTGGTAGAGCTTGGGTCGTTCATGGATCTGTACAACATCTATCATGTAATGCCAAAAGAGAGAGAAAAGTAAGCATAAAATATCCTTGGCTTCCTAAAGACCCTTTTTTTTTGTTTTGTTTACCTGGGTGAGCTTGTAGATGGTATCGTGGGAAGTAGTGGGTGGTGAGAGCGACCACTCGACTAGACCATGGCCGATCCTTTTGTTCTTCAGCGATCGGTGGTGAATATAGTTTATCTTCGTCAATGGATATGCTGTGTTGTTCCATTGTCACCTTTTCCATAATCTTCGATAGTCTAAAAAGCAGCAGTCTAAAATAGCAGAAGAAAAAGAAACAAAGCGGTTAGAGTCCTTTTTTCAATTTTTATGCATGCCTATTCAAACCCCGACATACATGATAAGGTCATTATCGGGTGACCCAATACACAAACCCACAAGAGATAAAGGACACAGATATGTGATTCCAACCATTATAATTTAAAAGAGAGTATAGATAAAAGAGGTGGACATAAAAAGATAGATAGCAGAGATGGCTTTACCAAAACTATAAATGACGGGGGACTACACTAGGCTAAAAGTCTTCGTTTGCTTCTTTGATTTCATGCAGGAGAGCATTGTCGGGGTTCAGACTTTGGAAGAGTTGGTAGTCGAAGGTGCCGTTCTCCATAAGACGGATAGACATTCGGTCGATAGCTATTACCGCCAAGACAGTTTGGATGTAAGCGTCGATCAGATCGTCAATGCCCAGACCCAGTTGATTGAAGTCCTTGCGATCCATGAGTATCAGTCTTGAAGTATCCGTTGTCCATCCACCATCAGGAAGCTTTACTGATAAGTTTGTCCCGAGCATATCCCATGTATTGGCTGCCGAAGAAGAAGAGAAGGGATAAGTATGGCAGGGATATCATCAGTGCCTCTTTTTCTTACCATGAGGATCCAATTCACCGGTTAATGGGAGGCGCGCCTTGCGTCCATAGATACAGATAGGTCGAAAACCTTGTGAGCTTCCTGTATAAGACGGAGGATCCTTAGTAAGTGTGATGAAGGTGATGAAGATGAAGCTATTGGTTACCTGTTACCATCATTCGAAGATCACTAACAAAGGTGTTGCTTTTCTTGTTGGGAATGGTGCCGACATGATAGAACTTGCCGCTTCTTGTTACACTAGACCATGAAGCATTGCCGACCAATGATTGGACGATAAACTAGAAGAAGGCAATGGGCGATAAGCCAACCGAGCGACCCTTTTCATTTCTCCATATACCTTGTCGTAGTGATGATCTTGCTTCAAAAAGTTGTCCAATTCATCTTCGTTTGTGATTGTGTACACGCCTTGACCTATATAGATATGTGGAGATGAGGTTATCTTGTGCACTCTTTCCTAGTTGTTCTGTGCTACCTACCTGCGTTACTATAGGGTACTTTCAGTACAGCATGGCCGCCCATTGATTGGATCCAAAGAGAGATTTCACCCAGTGTGACATTGTTGATTGTCTCCGGAGTACGAATGTTCAGTCCAGTGTCGACCAATTCCGAGTTGTAAAAGTCGTAAGCACGGGCCGCCATCATCTTGTTCCTGCCGCCAGCCAAGCAGCTGATGATTTCATTCATGACGATGGTCTTTGTGCGGAGAGGGAATCGATTCCAAGGTTTCTGAGTGAGATAACGGAAGCATGCACGAATAGGATGCCATTCCTTGTCGACCAAATCACGGACATAGAGCACACGGTCGAGCCATTTCACGTTGGGATCAGGATCATTGTCGTTCCATTCGACCAGCCAGACGTCTTCTTGGGACACGTCAGCCAATACCGAGGCATAGCCCGAGGATTCCATCAGGTTCTTGTCGTAGATCACCGCCAGGCCGCCCAAAGATCGATCCGCCTTGGAGAGTTGTTCTTGGAATGCCGATTCAATCACCAGTCGGTAGCCACCTTGTTCATTATGTTCGTCGGTTTCAGATAAGAGAGGCATGGACTTTTGACCAGAGGGGCATGAGTTGGTTTCAATCACAATCATTTGTCTTTGACCAGATGCTGTTGTCACGTTGAAGAGATCAGATCCTAAAAGGGTAATCAAAAAGGGAGTAAAGTTTAGTTTCACGTTTCAGTGTGAGTCCTATCCAGTCCTCTTTCATGTCGTCCCCCTCTTCTTTGGATCGCCGATCACTGATAAACCTTACCTGCCCACTGAAAATGAGTTGGTTGGTACGATAATAGCTTCTTGAGATAATCCGGTTTGACTTGAGGGTTCAGATGCGTATAGCGAGCAATAATACGGTCGTTGCCAAGGGAGAAGAAGGATTGCACCAACGGATGGATCTGAGCATTGAGGACACGAGGGTAAAAGTGACGATCCGATTCAAATTCGCCTTGGGATATCAGTCTTGGTTCTTTCTCAGCTTCTTGAGGAGGAGTCCGAGGAGGAGAAGGTGCCGTGGAGACAGACGCGCGCCGTTGTTTCTTGCTTTCGGGTTGTTGTGTTTCATCAACAATGGAGGAAGGTCTTGTCATGGAGGATTGTAAAAGGTCGGCCATCTTGAGTGTAGTAGTGGTTTGTATAAGGTACTTTTGTATGTAAGAAGGAAGAATATGTATAAGAAAGAAAGCAAAGAAAGAAAGAAGGAAAAAAAAAAGTCAATGAGGATAGAGAATGGGGAAAGAGGGGAGGAGAGGGAGAAAAAAGAAAAATGCTTTTTTATTCGTCCTCCGCCTTTCATTGTGCAGGACAAATCCTAAATAGGAAAGAAAGACCTCACTCCTTTAGAGTTTCTCTTATCCAATCGGTTTACACACGCCCTCTTTCTTGTTGCATTCCTATTTTCCCAACTGCTTGACCCTTTGATCCAATAGAATCGCTTCCTAGTTTGACATGTCAAATACCGTAAATGCTATGCAGCAAACAAGGAACTATCATATGATATGGACTGTACACACATACAAACATGCACTCAAACCTCTCCCCCAAGCTATTTCATAGGCATTTTCTGTATCCTACAGATGACAACCGCATAGTTCCTTTGCCTCAGGAGAGACATAGGTAGTCACCTTGGCCACCTTTTGCCACCTTTGCCTTGAATACTTGGGGGTCAAACTAAATCACAACATACGATGCCTTGTGCTATCATCGTAAACATAATTCATATTGTTACTGTCACTGCTACTATACCGCACAGTACAGCACAATCCATACAGGGCATACTCAGGAACCATGACAACGGGCTAAGGACAAGTCCGAAATAGCGGAGTTCGAATAATTTGTAAACTCCGATTGACACGTTGGAAGTTGAAAGATTATGAGTCTGGGTTTTATTTTGTTTCTCTTTTCTCTCTTCTCTCATCTTGTAACGTTGCTTTTACATTACACTTTACGTGTACCTTTTTTTGACAACGTCTATCTTCATCTTTATCTCTCTTTTGAATCCTCTTGATCAGCCTTCCCTCTTCCCCATCATCATCTCACCTTCTCCAACTTTTGTCTGTCTAAAAAAAGGTACAGTATCAAAGTGTCTTTGTCTATCACTCCAACAACAACCGATACACCTCATACGACCAGGAACTCATCATACTTGTGATGCCATTCTTCATGTAGATCTCTATATAAACGTCAAACAAGATGCAGATGCTTACCAAGGTAATGTAAAATAACAAGCAACGGCAACCATGTGACCTAACCTTGAACGAATGTCTCTTTTGTTAACTGATTGTAGTTCGAATCTAAAAGTAATCGTGTTAAAGGTATAGCCTTCCATCCGAAACGACCTTGGATCCTGGCATCGTTACATAATGGTTGCGTACAACTCTGGGATTATCGTATGGGGACCTTACTGGAGCGTTTTGATGAACACGATGGTAAGTGGTGCTAGTGCTGAAGAATAAGAATGTGGAGATAGTTAAACATGGACAACATTTATACGACTACTAGGACCTGTTCGTGGTATCTCATTCCACCCTACTCAACCTCTATTTGTGTCTGGTGGCGACGACTACAAGATCAAGGTGTGGAACCACAAGACCCGACGATGTCTCTTTACCTTGAATGGCCATTTGGATTACGTGCGCACAGTATTCTTCCATCATGAATACCCTTGGATTATCTCGGCATCTGACGATCAAACGATCCGTATCTGGAACTGGCAATCTCGCACCTGTATCGCCATTCTCACCGGGCATAACCATTATGTGATGTGTGCTCAATTCCACCCCAAGAACGACCTTGTGGTCTCGGCCTCGATGGATCAAACTGTCCGTGTGTGGGATATCAGCGGCCTTGTCAAGAAAAACCAAGCTCCTTCTGCAATGTCCTTCGAAGACCCTTTTGCTCGACAGAACACCCAAGCTGATCTCTTTGGCTCCACGGATGTTATGGTCAAGTATGTCTTGGAAGGTCATGATCACGGTGTCAATTGGGTCTCTTTCCATCCTACGCTTCCTTTGATTGTGTCTTCGGGGGATGACCGTCAAGTCAAACTCTGGCGAATGAACGGTAAGTGGGGTCGCTAGTAGTAGTGACTGGGTGACTCATAGATTATCCACTCTTTTAGATTCCAAAGCCTGGGAAGTCGATAGCTGCCGTGGACACTTCAGTAATGTATCAAGTGCTATCTTCCACCCCCGTCAAGAACTGATTCTATCCGATGGTGAAGACAAATCTATTCGTGTGTGGGATATGACTAAACGTACCGCTGTCGCAACATTCCGAAGAGATCATGATCGCTTCTGGGTATTGACTGCTCATCCAGAATTAAACCTTTTCGCTGCAGGTAAAAAAAACACACACACTGTCTACTTCACAATAGGTTAACACTCCCCCCTCTTCTTCCATCTGTATAGGCCACGATAGTGGTTTGATCGTCTTCAAGCTTGAACGTGAACGTCCTGCCTTCCAAGTCCACCAAAATCAACTCTACTATGTCAAGGATAAGATTGTCCACGTCCATGACTTTGGAAGCACCGCCGATCAAGAAGTCCTTAGTGTGCGCAAATTGGGTTCCCAGTATATCCAACCTCGAACACTGTCTTACAACCCCGCCGAACGTGCAGTATTGATCACCTCGGTAAGTTTCCTCCCCAAGATATACTACCTACGAATTGACCAACCCTTCTTATCACACATAGCCTCATGAAGGTGGTATCTATGAACTGTATCATCTTCCCAAGAACTTGTCAGGTTCGCTGAAAGAACCCATGGACGAATCAAAACGTGGTACTGGTCACTCCGCCCTCTTCATCGCCCGCAACCGATTTGCTGTCCTGGATAAGATCAATCAACAAATTCAAATCCATGACCTTACCAACACTGTCACCAAGTCCTTCAAGACCCCCGTTCCTGTCAATGAAATCTTTTATGCTGGCACCGGAAGTCTGATCATGGCTACCCCCACTTCCGTCATCCTGTTTGATCTCCAACAACGTCGTGTATTGGCCGAACTCCCCGCAGCAACTGTCAAGTATGTGGTATGGTCCAACGATCAAAACATGGTCGCTCTGCTAAGCAAGCACAGTAAGTTGGAATGACATCCTTTCTGACACTCCTCACTAACACTCTTTCTTCTTTATAGCCATCACCCTTGCCGACAAGAACTTGAAGCAGATCTGCCAGATCCATGAAACCATTCGCATCAAGAGTGGTACCTGGGACGATTCGGGTGTCTTCTTATACTGTACATTGAACCATATCAAGTATGCTTTGCCTCAGGGGTAAGTAGAATCATAATTCTTGAAAGGGATAAGCGCTGACTTGTATACTTTTAGTGACAGCGGTATTATTCGCACTTTGGATCAACCTGTTTACTTGACTCGCGTGAAAGGCAAAACCTTGTATATTCTTGACCGTGATGGCAAGGCCCGCTCTATCACCATCGATCCCACCGAATACCGCTTCAAACTGGCTCTTATCAAACGTCAATATGAAGAGGTGCTTCACATCATTCGCAACTCTAATCTGGTGGGCCAATCCATCATTGCTTACTTACAAAAGAAGGGCTATCCAGAAGTAAGTGAAAAAAGGGCAGTGCAGAAGGCGAGAACTGATCATTTTGCTGTAGATTGCGTTGCATTTTGTGCGGGACGAAAAAACCAGGTTTGAACTTGCTTTGGAATGCGGCAATTTGGATATCGCCTTGGAAACGGCAAAGTCTATGGATAAGGCCGAGTGCTGGGTTAAACTTGGTGCTGAAGCCTTACGTCAGGGGAACTACAAGGTAAGTTGCCGTAGCAACGAATGGAATGGCTTGATCTGACTCGTCTTTTTTTTTTTTTTTTTTTTCTGACAGATTGTAGAATTGGCTTATCAACGAACTCAAAACTATGACCGCCTCTCCTTTATGTACTTGTCTACTGGTAACGAACCCAATCTCCGCCAAATGATGAAGATCGCCGAGCTTCGTGGTGATCCCATGTCCCAGTTCCAAAATGCTCTTTATCTTGGTGATACCGAAGAACGAATTCGCTTGCTCCAAGATGTAAATCAACGTAAGTACGGAGATCCTTACACCAAGAGCCCAACTAAACCCTTCTTTGCTGTTGTTATAATAGTACCCCTCGCTTACATGACAGCTAAAGCAAATGGTCTTACGGAGCGTGCTGAAGCAATCCTTGCGGCTGCTGGCAAGACTGAAGAAGACATCAACCTTTCGTCCGTATCTTTGAATCCTTCCATCTCACGACCCACAGCAATTACACAGCTTGAAGATCCGAACTGGCCTCTATTGACAGTATCCAAGAGCTACTTTGAAACTGCATTCACCAATTCTGTTGACGATGGATCGAACAATCTTGCCACTGGACCCACCTTCAAATTTGACGACAGCGTTGATACTATGGGCGAAATCGGCGGCGAATGGGGTGCTGACGATGATGTGCTTGATCTGGCCGGTGGTAAGAGCAACATGAATGGCGACGACCTATTTGACGCTGGTGATCAAGAGCCTTTGGACTTTGGTGGTGAAGAAGAAGATGGCGGTGGATGGGGTCTCGACGACGATGATATCAAGGGTGATATTGATGCCGAAATCAGCCGTGTTGCAGCGAAGGAATCCGCCGAATTCGTGCCTCCCACCTCTGGAAGCAGCGAAAGTGCCCAATGGATTCAAAACTCCCCTCTGGCTGCTGATCATATTGCTGCAGGCTCCTTTGAATCTGCCATGAAGGTAAGTCAGTATACCAAAAAAAAAAAAAAAAAGGCCATGGATTGACCTCAATTCTGTATTGTATTAGACTCTGAATCAACAAGCTGGCATCGTCAACTTTGAGCCACTTAAACACCACTTTTTATCCATCTACGAATCCTCACGTGCATACCTGTCACCTTTAGCGTCCAACCCTCCTCTGCAATTCCATCTTCGACGCAATCCCGACGAATCGACGACTCGCACCAGCCTACCTCTTGCGCTTTACAATGTCGACAATCTCAGCCGTATGCTCCAAGCTGGGTACCGCCTCTTCTCCTCAGGCCGACTTGCCGCCATCTCCGTGCAATTCAAGACCGTCTTACATGCCGCCTTATTCACCGTGGCCTCGGATCAAAAGGAAGCGGACGAAGTGGGTTTATTGATCGACATTTGTAGGGAGTACATCACGGGTGTGGCATTGGAACAAGCACGACGATCAATCACAGCCTCCGCCGGCTCCGATGTCAAGCAACAAAAGCGAGCGTTGGAATTGGCGGCCTATTTTACCCATTGTCAATTACAATCCGCACATCTCCAAGTGGCTCTTCGACAGGCGACCAAGCAGGCGTTTAGATTCAGGAACTTTAGCACCGCCGCTCAATTTGCCCGCCGCTTACTTGAACTGGCTCCCGCCGCTGCCATTGCTGAAGAGGTAAAGGGGGGGGGAACATAAAAAGTTGTAAAGTGACACTCATTCATCCTTTGCTTTCTTTAACAGACAAGGAAAATCCAAGCAGCATGCGAACAAAACATGGGCGATGAAACTGAATTGGCTTACGATCAATACAATCCATTTGTGATGTGCTCTATTACGTTTGAACCAATCTACAAAGGATCTCCCAAGGTGACTTGTCCATTCTGCCAGGCTTCGTACAAGTCGGAGTTGGCTGGGAAATTGTGTACTGTCTGTGATCTGGCTCAAATCGGCACTTCTGCCTCTGGTCTTCGTGTGCTGGTATAAAGCCCCTTTTGACTTTTTTTCCCTACCTTGTAGTTGTGATATATACATTCCCCTCGCTCATACACATATAGTCTTCTCTTTCTCACTCTTTTTATCTTTACCTATACAATACAAACAGTAATAAAAGCAGTTGTTTATCCTTTGCCCCTGATTTTGAATTGATGATCCATGTATGCAACGATGCCATTCAATGTATTGTGTGTGGCAGAAGGGCGGACGCATTTTGAAATTCGACACGCTCACTCAACCATAAAGTTTTTCGTTGAAAGGACATACCTTGGAAAAAGGGGGAATGCTACAGACAGAAATATCCGGACAGAACCAGCCTGCGTATCCTGAATTTTGCTGACAATAAGGACTTACATGGCGAGGGACTCTCTTGAGTCCTTGCCTTCAGTCCCGGTCATAGATGGGACTCAACTTGAAATGAAGATAAACCGCCCCTGCCCACACACTCCTCCAACAATGTGTGCCTATGCACTCCAGATTTCAAGCCCCGATGGCTATAAGATCATTTTTTTGCCTGTCCTTCATTTTTGCTCCTTCTTCCCCTTGTCATTACTTTTTTGCCTCCATTGTCATTCTCTTTACTCCACGACGTCAAACGAACGAACGAACGAGCAAACGAACGAACGAACGGTAACTCTTCCCTTCTCACGTCACGCTCATCTTTTGCTTACCATTACTAACTTTTTGCCTTTTGCATCGTTCCTCTTTCTTTTGACACTAGATCGGCTACGACGATGACGACGACAATAGGGACGACGACGA
>LT550437.1:39134-49306 GCA_900079185.1 Absidia glauca
GTGAAATGTATATCTACTGAAAGATACCAAAATTGAAGTGTACCTGTGTTGTGTGTATCTGTGAACACTACACCAAGCCCCAAAACAGCGACTGATTCCAGTGGCCTCAAAGTCGGCAATCCATCCAACCAAACCCAACTTACTTCACATCATTCGGTAGATAAGAAACATTTCTTTTTTCATGCAGAATTTGAGATAAGGTTTGTTATCATTTCAAGAGAAAATCCATGTCCAACAAAAAGAGACACTTTTCATTGGGGATGGTCCATCCCTTTTTTCAAAAGCGGCGTTTGAAATATTTGGGAACATTTTGGTTTTCTGAACTGGAGGATGCCAGGGACACATAGTGCTTGTGTGCACAGAGTTCAAAAGTAAAAGTAGTCAAGTCAAAAAGCAAGATTTGATCATTCATATACTTGATACAGTGTGAAAATATTTCCTGTACGCAAAATCCAAGTCAAGCCAGAGCAGCAGCAGCGGAATCTCTGTTCCAAAGTTGGGTCCTAGAAATCGAAATGGTGGTCATGGAGATGGGTTCAAAAAGGTTTTATTGAGTGAATGAGACTATGTCTAAGCTATATGGGGGGGGGGATTAATCGACGGCGCAAAAAGTGTCAGTGGTGGAGCAAAAGCGGGAGTAGACAAAAGAGTAGTGATGTTTAGCAGTGCAATGGCTACGGAATCTACAAAGCAAAAGTGAATGCACCTAAAAAAATTGGGAGGGCTTCACCCATGTTTTTTGTAATCCCTATTCTAACCACATGTCCATCCAGTCCTGATGCCAGAGAGCCGATATCCGTTGCTATCCCGTTCGATCTACTAAGAAAAAGGGAGGCAATGATGCAAAATGTAAATGTTAGCCATGGTAAGACAAAGATGGACAAGATGGTGGGAAGGAGAGAGTTACCCTGCGTTCGCCATTCAAGGTCGTTGTATAGAGGGTGAGTCACTTGTGGTGCGGTGACAATGTTGATAGAAAGAAAAAAGTGATGAAGAAGGAAAGAAGAAGCAAAAAATTGGATTGGCGTGAAAAAGGGATACTTTGTAGCCAGATGCGGAGTTTGAACGAGTTGAATCAACTTTTTTTTTTATTGTACTGAATGGTATGATGATGCGGGAGACTAACATACTGTGCTAAGAGTACTAAGGTTCTAAAGATAACAAACTAGCCTAGAGAATAAAGTATATGATTCAAACAATGTAAAAGTTGGCTGTATTTTTAATGCCACAGTGTTCTAGACCCATCCGCAGATCCTCGTTGGAGCCCATGGTAATCAGATCGCCTTCTTCGTCTAGGTACTTGAGAACTTTGGATGCCAAGGAGGTGTTGTTGTGGGTGGTGTCGCATTTCATCTTGTTTTCGATTCGTTTAACCAGCTCCTGATAGTCGATGGTTAGTGGCACCTTCTGCAGGACATAAATCCCCCCTGAATGATGTACTTTCACTTTGGTGGTGGAGGGCGCGGATTCTAGTGAGAGCGTCAGGTTTTGTTGACTTTGGTGGAAATTGGCTTGTATGCTAGAGTCGCTGTTATGATTGCTGCTGGTGTCGTAAGAGTACAATGGGCGTTGTGGATCCTGATCTCCATTACTTCTTCGTATGTCGAGTCGAGTTATATCCTGGTATCTATGCGGGGATGAGAGATGATGGTGATGGTATTGTTGTTGTTGTTGCGAATAAGACGGCATTGTCGGGATAGTATTGTCGTAAGTGTGCTGCAATGGAGGATGTATATTTGGACTGCTTTGAGATCGTAGTCTATACTGGATGGAGTCGCTGTCGTTGCTGTTGTTTATCATCATGATCTGTGGTAGGGGCTTCTCCGTGGTATGCTGATACTGAGGTAAAGAATTAAACGATAGAGGCGTTCCAGGAGTCGTGATGGAGGATGAGTAGGTGTCGTAGTCATCGTCGAGATAGTCGTCTTGGTCTTCCACTTGTTGCTCACTGAGAACATGTTGAGTGAAAAGTTCAGTAGCCGGTACAGTGTTTATATGAGAGTAATCTTCAGTTGATTCAAAGTGAGGCGAATGGTTGTTAGAAGAGGTACGAAGGGCTGGTGAAGGTAGAGAGCCGGTAAATGATGAGCCGGTTTGTCGGGATAAAGATGTAGATGGGTGACCAAAAGCTGTGTCGTTCGATTGTTGGCGTGAAAGAGGCAATTCGATGTTGAATCGGTATCTATTGCTGTCATCTGATAAAGGGGTAGAAGAAGAATCCAGTCGAGTCAAACAATGGGATGGTGGAAGTTGTGAATGTTCAGAAGGCGCAGGAGTTGAATGGAGCCTTGAATCTGTGATCTGTTTGATAAGTCCATTAATCGATGATTCCCATAGTTGCACCTGTTCCTGGTGGCGGCATTTGAGAGTGAAGGAGTCCAAACGGAATTGCTGACCTGGCTGAATATACCTCTCGGACCAAAAGATTTGCAAAGAGCAGGTACCGTCTTGACTGGTATCGATGACTTGGACCACCCTTGAGATGAGAATCTTTCCACGCACACAGAGTTTAGAAGGCGCCGAGCTGTTAGCAGAGTCCATAGGATTGGCTGACATAGATGTAGAAGTAGATGGTGTTGATGGTGATCCGCCGTCGCTTTTCTTGCTTTTTTTTTGAGCCTTCTTTCCATTTCCATCCTTGCCATTGGTAGTTGAAGTAGCTGCACCCTTTCCCTTGTCTTCCCGGCACACGAATAAGCATTTTTCGAAGAGATACACAGTGAGTTCACGTCCCGGATCGCCACGGTAGACCATAAAGGTGTCATGCAGAAGCAAAGAGCCGAGATCATCAATATCGGCGGCAGACCAATCGTTCACCTGTTCCTTCAATGTTTGCACCACCATAAAATTTTCTTGTCGTCGCTGGGTTTCATTGACACTGGCGGCGACCCTTTGAATAGCTTCCAATCCTAGCTTGATTTCGTCGTAGAAGGGCCAATGGGGTGGCGTAGTCTTGACCAGTTCTTTCATCAGGAGAGGATACTTGCATATACGTTGTACAGGCTTGATAAGGAAGGATTGCAGTTCAAAAGAGGAGGACAACAGATGAGATAGTTTCTCCAAAGCCAAATGTTCTTGACAGACCAATGATTGAGCAGTTTGAAAGTTGGCGCAAAAGGGTTCATACACAGCCAAGTCTTTTTCACGTTGTATAAAGAGTTGACCAAAGCGTTGTTCTTGAGGGGGCATATCAGCTTGAGCTTCGGCGTGTAACAGGAAGCGACGTTGGCAATCGACCAGAGCGTTGAGATTTCCAAAGAGTTGATGTATGGTGTTGGGCGGAAGGATGGCTTTGGAGCGTGCCTGTTGCATATATTTCTACGTCACGGAGTACAAATAATCAGGTTAGTAAAGAGATCAATTTAAGCATAGATGGAAGAGCTGTTGTGCGGAGAGAGGATCAATGTAGAAAAGGAGTAGATGATGAACATCAAACAAACGACGAATATGTTACAATAGGAGGGTGCTTCATCATCTAAAAAGGGAAGGTATATCTATAAAAGCGGTTTACCTGGAGAGTTTCAAGATCTTCTACGTATTTGCGTTCAGTCTCCAAGAGTTCAATGACAATCTTGTCCCTGGTATCCTTCGGAGCCGTCGTAGTTGTGTCAGCGCAGTGATTCGGTGCAGGCAAAGTGACGATTCCTCGCTCTTCCAGCATCTCGACCGCCCGCTTGAGGACATTGACCACCTAAACAAATATGTACATGCATGTCAAATAAACAATCAATAACCTAGTGCTTATATTTGTATCACTGTATTGCTGATGACTATCACCTTACCCTAACAAATCCATTGGTGTCGTCTTCGAATACATCCGTGAGTGAGAAGAATGAATCAGAGTCGAAGGGTAGCTGTTCCAGGCAAGCGATGATAAAGTGATACACGTAGTGCTTTGGTTTGTGTACTGGTGTTGGTGATAAGTCCTGTTCGACAAGTGGAATGGGTGCTTTGGGTCCGAGTGTGTTGAATAAAAGGCAAAGACTTGTACCTTGTCGACAAAAGTGCCATAATCTGGACATGAATGGGATTTCTGTCATAGTGTCAGGAAGCACCAAGTAGGGCTGTAGGGAGTCGATGGTGGATAGGGCCTGTAAGACATAGCGGCAAGTGTGATATAACGATGTCTTCTTTTGAGTTGCTTGCGTGTTGGTAACCGAGTTGTTAGGAAGTGGTATATCGATGGTAGCCATGGACTAGAAGAAGGGTATGATGATGTGTAGATGCTTCTGCTGCCAAGATGTATAGGGATTAAGGAAGGATGTGTAGAGGTATGAAGGGTAGAGGTATCTATCAACCAACAATGACAGGGTATAAAGGGGTGAAATAATGAAAAAGTGAAAGAGAAGAGAAAAGGAGGAGCGAAGGTCATTTCTTTTCCTAATAAAATGCTATTTGAAACTCCGCTTTAGGTAGACCTATCAAAAAGAAAAAGGAGACACTTTCAGCAAGCTGGATGCACGGAAATGAGGAGACCATCAAGCGAAGGGTAGCAATCCGAATCAGTTCTGTCATGTCTATAACCCTTCTTATGGAGAGAAACCTTGGGGATCTTTGCATACGCACCGTTGACAGGACAGGGCAATGGACAACTTATTTCAAACTCCGTCCAGTGGCACCTCAGTGGCGGTGACTGTGCCGCCAGTATAAAAGAAAGTTGAGCGGGCCATGTCCCGCGTTTCTCTTTCTTCTCTTCTTCCCCCACTTCCTAATGCTTAGACTTCCCTTGACCTTGTTAGCGAAGCGTCAACTCCCTATCTATTTGAACTTGGCTAGGAGCATACATGGCTCTTGTGCACGACATGGTCTATTCGAAAACCAACCTTATCATCTTTTCAAACCACTACAACAACTCGCTCCATCTTTCCCTATGAATGGTGGTCAAATACAACCCCTCTATGAACCCTCAGACTTTTACAGAGAACTCAAGGTAAGAAACACTTTAGTAGGCACTAGATAAAGCGTTCACTAATCGCTGATCCTTTCTATGGTAGACTCGGATATTGTCAGCAAAAGAACGTATCTTCATAGCAGCTCTTTACATTGGTCAATCGGAAAAGGAACTGGTAAGAACAAGACCATCGACTTTAAACCAAATCAGGCTGCTGCGTCTACTTAGCGACTCAAGTTTTCTTTTTGTTTTAATAGGTGGATACGATACGACAGGCATTATCCCGCTCAAAGCAACTCCAAGTCCATATTTTGATCGACTGTCTACGGGGAACACGGACGTCTAAAAGTGAAAGCTCGGCAACACTGTTAGCGACCCTTTTGCGTGACTATCCTGATCAAGTCCAAGTCTCCATGTACCACACACCGGACCTTAAAGGTGTCCTGAAGAAGACCTTGCCACCACGATTCAACGAAAGCATTGGCCTGATGCATCTGAAGGTTTATGGCTTCGACGACACTGTGATGCTCAGTGGGTAAGTAAGAACCACAAAGCTGTACGCCGATGTATGGGTCATCAATGTGCTTATGTAGATGATTTGTTTGCATGATAGGGCCAATCTCAGCACCGATTATTTCACCAATCGACAAGACCGTTATATCCTATTCCACGATCCAAAGCTCACTCACTACTATCAAGATCTTCTGAAGGTGGTCGGCTCATTCTCCTACCAACTGACGCACGATGTGCAACTGACACTACCCAACTCAACAGCGGACCCAGTACGGCAAAGCTCGCTCTTCAAACAACAAGCGCGGGAACGACTACTGGCCTTTATCAACAAGTACAAGGGACAGCATGATGATGTTAAAGGCGACACAGTCGTTTTACCTGTCATTCAGATGGGCCCATTCGGCATACGACAAGACGAGAAACTGACCCTGGCCTTATTGGAGATCGCCCATCGACATGGTGTCGCCAACTCCGACGATCGACAACTTTGGTGGACGATCCATCTAACCTCTGGCTACTTCAACTTCACCGACCGATACAAGCAATTTATACTCAACACTCGAGCCAAATTCAAGTTCCTCACTGCATCTCCCGAGGTAATAATCAGATGGAACGTGGAAGGGGGGGGGGAAACGAACATAGCCAAACTGACGAACTCTAACATTTTCAGGCAAACGGATTCTTCAACTCCAAAGGTGTATCAAGATTCCTCCCACCAGCTTATACCTTCATCGAACGGCAATTCTACAGGCAAGTTGTCAAAGCAAAGAAACAAGAAATGATCAGCATCGAAGAATACAAGCGGCCGAACTGGACTTATCACGCAAAAGGTAAGAACTACTCTCAACTTGTAAGTGAGGAAGGAGATTGATCTCTTTTTTTTCTTTTTGCTAGGGTTATGGGTCAACTTTGCTCAAAAGCCGTGGCCGTCATTGACAATGGTTGGATCTCCCAATTTCGGCCATCGATCAAGCCAACGTGATCTGGAAGCGCAAGCTTTGGTGATGACCGAAAACGAGACTTTGCAGGCGGCATTATATAAGGTAAGGGATAATTGGGATTGGTCAAATGTGTGGGTACTAATTCATTTCATACCATTAGGAAGTAGACAGGTTGCACCATCATTCACAACTCGTCACCAATGAAACATTCGAGCAACAAGATAGACGGGTCCCCTATGGCGTTCGTGTTGCCGCATCTGTAGTCAAGACCATGTTATAGACCATTTACCCCCCCCTCCCTTCCCTTCCCACCGTATTAGTGATTACCATAGACAAATTGATCGCCTTAGATAGTTTAGAGCATAGACCGTTAGACTTCATCCTCTGTATTGGTTTGGATCAATAAAAATGTGCGACTGTCATAGTGATTATGACGGCAAGCCATGTGCATTCGTCGTACACACGTCTTTTGTCTTTCTTTATCATCTTTTGCAACGTTGCACCTACCTAGCTTATACCGACCCACTACTTCATGCAGGTGATTCTCAAAGAAGGTTATCCCATTGGAGATTGCCTCACTAAGTCAAGGTGATTAGGATGATTCTTCTCGCACTTGATAAACATATCATATGGGCGACAGAGGAAAATCATTCCCATTTTTCCCACCTCTCTATACCATAACCGTACATCCTAGGGACCATGACCACACAAGTCAAACGGAACCTCAAACTCGTCAGAACCCATTTAGCCGAGGACCTTTCTTTTTACTTTTTCTTCCATGTAACGACTGCATGTGCATATAAAGAAGACCAGGGGGGGGACTCGATTGTTTTCACATGGACCGTTATTGTTGTTTTCTTCCCGACTCTCCTTTTGCCCGTCATGTGGGGTGGACAAGGGAAAAAACCGTTCGACTTTGATTGACTACCAAGAATCGTCGTAACCCAATATGGCGCATTTCTCTCTTTTCATGCACCTTGTGTTTTCTTTTCGGAGCATACCCAATCAAGGATTTTGTGTGTGGAGGGAATCCCTCTGACACGCTCCTTCCCTCAATGGTTGCCCTTTTTAAGGTTCGAAAATCATGCGGCGGGGTTTCAAATTGGAGGAGGAGAGGGGGGACCCGGCAAAAACGGAGAGCCACTACAAGGATGAAAAAACTCAACTTGACAGGTGATTATCGGAAAGGACCAGGCAGTCCGTATTTGAGTTGTTTATTGGAAGATGCAATTAATAGATACTATGGAGGGTAAATAGATGAATGTGTTTTTGGGTTATGCAAACGATGACGAGAGAGGGTCCAGTCTTAATGTTTTCTCGGAGACACTGGGCAATTCTGCATGAATTGAAGATTTGACAACATATTAACCTCTACTTCCAAATACCGTCACTTTGATAACTCCCCCTCCCTTTATCTTACCCTTGTTCGATGGTTTATGGATCCGCAGATAAGGCAGTAGTGCTGGTAGGTAAGATTCTTATGAGGCTGACTGGTCATTTTCTGGAGTTTGAAGGGCATTGTCTCGGCGGGGCGGAAGATCGATAAAGGGAAGAAGGGAAGAAAGAAAACGAAGAGCACGGGGGTTCGATTCCTCACTTTAAATAGTTGAGGCAAATTGCTATCCATTTGGAAGAGGAGTCTTCATTGCGGTGTGTAACTCTTGATAGTGATACAGTGCTTTCTAAGAACTGAGAAGAAAATAGTCTACTTGAAGGTTTCATCGCCTTTCGACAGGTCGATCCTTAGTTCCGGGTTGAAGTCGCTTTCATTAAAAAGATTATGTAACCTGGTCATCCCTCTCAACAATTCAAAATTCCGCCACAGACTCCGTCAACTAGGCGTATAAAGCATTTACCAAATTCCGCCAGCTTCCTCTTTCACCACAAAATTCTTACTATCATCCTGAAAATCCTCACAAGTCCCAGAGCGAACTTGATACAGTTTCATTTATTCAAACGTTGAGTCCCCAGTATGCCCTGTATAGTGTCGCCCACCCAGTGATTCATCGTATCCTATCCCACCGCCCAAGTCTCTAGTCTTTTATCCTAAATCATTACCTATATATAATCTCCTATCCCACATTCTATCCATGCACTTAAAAGTCCAAGTTTTATTAATTGGTACGCTAAAAGCTGGCTACATCTGTGGTTAAACTGCAGGTCTGAGTGAGATTGAGAGGACTGACAAGTAATGACAAGACTAATCTAGTGTAATAGCCAAAGCGATGAAGGAGATGAGAGCTGGTGGGAGTCACAAAAGTATCAGTGGCAGAGTGAGCAAAAGGGTAGTGCTCTTCATCAAGGCAATGGTGAGGGAATCTAAAAAAACTTCCAAGTGTTTCCCCATGGTTTTCGTAATCCTTGAATTCAAACCTTCTAAATCGCCATTCCAAGTCCAAGTCCATTTTTCCTAAAGCCAGAGACCCTATATCCTTTGTCATTCTGTTGAATCAAGTGAAGAAAGACGAGTAATGACGGAAGAGGTTACTATTAGCAGGGTAGGCGAAAGGGGAGCATGAAACAAAAAAGAAGAGGGTTACCCTGCGTTTATCGTTAAAGGTCGCTGTTTACAGTTCATGTCAGAGGCGGTACCATGGCAAAGCCGATGAAAAAAAAAGTGATGAAGCAAGAAGAAGATGCAAAGAAAAGGTAGAGGAAGAAAATCGACTCCTTGTTGGTGAGACGACAAGTGGGCGGGGTTTGAAAATGCTATAAGTCTCCACTTTTTCCAGAGTAAGGACAGGAAGAGTAAAATGCTATGGATAAGGAGAGAAGTATACTTTATTCAGCGAATGAGAATATAATTAAGCTAAATGTTTAAGTGTACGGGCGGGAATGGCTTGCCATGAAGTAATTAAAGTAGTGTATTAGCGTTGGGAATGGAGGGGGAAGAGCAGGCAAACGATACCAAAGTGTCAGTGGAGATGACAGCAGGGAATAGGCCAGAGAATGGTGCACTTCAGCAATGCGATGGTTATGGAGAATCGACCACTCTGAAATGTGGAGGTCATGGCTCTACTCAAGCGGGGGAAAGGTGATGGTCTGTGATGGTGAACGGTCATTAGCCTAGTGAATGACCTGCCTTGAAACTTTAACGGTCTGCTTAGGAAAGCCGTACGAGCATGCCCGTCCAATTAGAATTGAGACTCGACCACTTTGAAATGTGGAGCCGATGACTTTACTCAAGCGGGGAAAAGGTGAGGGTCGTGATGGTGAACGGTCATTAGCCCAGTGAATGACCTGCCTTGAAACTTTAACGGTCCGCTCAGGAAGGCCGTACGAGGATGCCCGTCCCATTAGAATTGAGATTCAACCAGTTTGAAATGTGGAGCCCATGACTCTACTCAAGCGGAGGAATGGTGGTAGCCTGTGATGGTGAACGGTCATTAGCCTAGTGAATGACCTGCCTTGAAACTTTAACGGTCTGCTCAGGAAAGCCGTACGAGCATGCCCGTCCAATTAGAATTGAGATTCAACCAGTCTGAAATGTGGAGCCCATGACTCTACTCAAGCGGGGGAATGGTGCTGGCCTGTGATGGTGAACGGTCATTAGCCTAGTGAATGACCTGTCTTGAAACTTTAACGGTCTGCTTAGGAAGGCCGTACGAGCATACACATCCCATTAGAATCGAGATTCAACCACTTTGAAATGTGGAGCCCATGGCGGTAAGAAGCACAGGCCATCACCTTTCGCCTTTACGCTTGAGTACTTATGGTCATTTTCAAACTCCGCCGTGCCTAGGTTTATGAGAAATGGCTTACCATGCAGACAAGATTTCACCATTGGGAGGATCCAATGGTAGGAATATGATGGTACATGACAGTAG
>LT550446.1:0-11514 GCA_900079185.1 Absidia glauca
CCCATGTTTTTTACATTTGAAAATTTTAAAAAGAGCCTTTTTGGGCGACATGAAGCAGTGGTGGAGTCGGCATTAGCATCGTCGTCGTCTTTATCGTCGTCGTCATCGCTGTAGCCGATCTAGTGTCGAAAGAAGGAGGTACGATGCAAAATGCAAAAAGTTAGTAATGGTAAGCAAAAGATGAACATGACGTGGGAAAGGGAGAGTTACCGTTCGTTCGTTCGTTCGCTCTTTTGTTCGTTCGTTCGTTCGTTCGTCGTCGTGGAGTAAAGAGAATGACAATGGGGATGCAAAAAAGTGATGACGAAGGGAAGAAGGAGCAAAAATAAAGGACGGGCAGAAAAAATCTCTTATTGGCCAAATCGGGGTTTGAAATCTAGAATCACCCAGTGCGACGATTCCTAACCTTGAAAAGAGACGAAGAGATACATATTGATTGTATGTACAGCATGTAACATAAAAAGACTCGAAGCTATGCCCAGGACTCAAGTCAGGGACTTGAAGTGTCCCCAACCAAATAAGTCCTTATTGTCCGCAAAATTCAGGATACACTAATGTATCATACTGCTGGCGTATGTAAAGGGATTTTATTGTGTACATTTGACAAAAAGATAGAAGATAGCTATCAATTTAACATAGGAGGGGATGGCCTAGTACAAACAAGAGCACATCGTGATATACTGACTAAAAACAATAAGAGGGGTGAAGATACTACACTATAAAGACAAGTGGGCTATAACTATTTACAACTTGGCACCTTCAGTGATAAAGGCAGAGCCCTTGGAGATGTTACCAGTCAATTCAGGGACAGCGGCAGCAAACAGGCCCTTTTCGTAGTCATTGATTTGGCCAATAGGCAAGATCTTTTGCACACCATTAGGACCCAATTCAACAGGGACGGAGAAGTATTCGACCTTGTCACCCACCACAGACTTGGTTTCCTTGGCACCAGCTTGATCAGCATCCAAATGGACGTATGTGCATTCGACAATGTTGGAGGTACCCTTGACAGAGGCTTCGAGTACATTCAAGGCAAAGCGAGCACCAGCAAAAGCCATGGAGAGAGTAGCACTGCCTGCACCATCCTTAGCCTTGACCACTTCATCACCACCGAATTGTATACGATGGGTCACTTGTTCGATCTGTTCCTTTGTCAACTTGTCGGTACCAGCGACTTGGCTCAACAAAGGCAAGATAGTAACACCACTATGACCACCAACAACAGGGATACGGAGAGTACTGGCTTCAGCTCCAATAAGATCAGAGACAAAAGTGGATGCACGGACAATATCAAGAGTGGTAACGCCAAAGATTCTATCAAGTAGAAGGGATTGTAAGTCTCTAACCCGATCTTTATCCCCAACAGGTCTGAAACACTAGAGCCACATAGTCTCTAGCATTGCACCCTTCGTTTTACTTACCTCTTGGGATCATATACATTGAATTGCTTGAAGACTTCGGTGACAATAGGCACGGTGGAGTTCACAGGGTTAGAGATGATACACATGAAGGCCTTGGGTGCAAATTTGGCAGCAGCAACGGCAAGATCACGGACAATCCCGGCGTTAATCTTGAAAAGATCATCACGAGTCATACCAGGTTTTCGAGGTACACCAGCGGGGATCACCACTAATCATTATCATAAGGGAGAGAGAGAGCAAAAGAGAGAGAGAGCATTACTATCACCTTCTTAAACCTTGTCAACGGCTTTCCGCGAAGTTACTTACCAATAGCAGAGTCCTTGATAGCTTCTTCGAGTTGAGCAGCACCCACATGGCCAGTTACCTTGGACTTGGTGTTAATGTGACTAAGATCGGCAGCGACACCAGGAGTGTTCACAATATCGTAGAGAGACAAATGAGTAATCAAATCGGATTGCTTCAAGAGTAAGGATAGAGGTTGGCCAATACCACCAGCAGCGCCACAAACAGTAACTTTGACCATGATGTATATAGAAGGGAGATGGGGATGTGAAAATAAAGAGAAGAGTAAAGAAGGAAAGAACAGGGAAAAGAAAGTGGCGCCGTCTTTTTATAAGATTGAAAGGCACTACGTACACGCTCAACCCGACATTTTAACTCCGCTTCTCAATGATTGGCCAAACTCTTTTCTCCACATCTTTTTCAACCAGTTCGAATTCCGTTCTTTCACATGCTGCCCTGATCTTTAGTTCGTTCATCTTCGGGCATGTGAATCAAACCGGACGATGCAAGACTCACTTCCTACACATGTCGGTGTATGTATCGATGGAAGCACCTGAAATAGTCATCTGTAACTCCTTCTCCGCCTACAACCAAACCGAGAGAGCCATAAATGAATAGCTCCAGCAGCTTCTCCTCCACAGGGCCATCATAAAGGGTTATACCAAAAGGTATTTTTGCATAATCCCCAGGTTATTTCGGTTGGTATCGGGTTCATGACATCATAATTTAAACCCCGCCGCCAGCCAAAGGCTCGGTGACTGATCCTTCGCTCTCCCTTTCTCCTTTAAGATCGGGACAACACGTCTGCGATGGACCCTGACTTGGAAAGGAGCTTACTATTATACCCGTATTGTGTCAATCGCAATTCATGACTTTGTCTTTGATTCAGACCATCTCCCTTGAGCCTTTGTTCAGTCAAAATGGCCAACACAACCTGGAAGATGCGGTAAAAAAGGGGCACATGCAAAAAACGAGCTTGGACAAGAAGGGCCGTCGATAATTAGACGTACTGGACTGTTCAGCATGACAACATGGAGGCCGTGTAGAGGGGCGCATGCAAGTCATGCATTGTAGACTCTACTTTCCAGCTATACCTCTTCACAATGCCATCCTCCCACCCATGCGATAAAGACACCTTTTTTATGAAGTCTATCTCAACGTATTGGAAGGCTATGGTATCAGGCAAACATACTTTTCTTACAAATGCATGCACTTTGTTGTCTTGAAAAGGCACAGTCCAAATATGGACATTTGATTTTCAGTTTGGACATGGCGCACGGAGTGATTTGCAGGCCCATGGTATTTCAGACCCCGCCTTTGACTCAAAGGGGTAACTGTAATTTTTCGTTGATAATGGCGGAGATTGTAAAATACAGGTCAGTGATAATGCGGGGAAGAGGATTCGTGCAACTTACCATCAGCAGCCGGAACTACTCCATTACCCCTCCTTCTCTGGGAAGGTCGACACCCATCCTCTCATTTCCAGAGGTTGGATGCCCAAAACGTGCTTTAAAGCTATATGGTTTATGGTTGAGCGTATGTGATAAAAAGGAGGGGAAGAAAAGTAAAGACGATGGGAAACGTTGGTGAGCCATAAAGGTAACGTATTTATCAATGTCCTCAATGCCTGTCAGGCGGATGACAAGTCTATTTTTCTTCCCCTTTTTTGAGATAGATTGGATTTAAAGCCTTGCTATTGGTGAGCATTGAGGTACTGGTTCTATCAATGGTGCCAATGCCTGTCAGTCGGGTGGCTCGCCACTTTTCCTTCCCCATTTTTGAGATGGATCAGAATCAAACCCTTGCTATTGGTGAGCAATGAGCTACCCGATCTATCAATAGTGTCAGTGCTTATCAGGTGGATGGCAGGTCTTTTTTCTTTCCCCTTGCACTCCGTGAAAGTTGTTCCAAGGTCGAAATTGTGATCTTTTGACCCCCCCCTTTTTTTTTGTAAGGAGCTGCCCATTTCTCAAAACCGAGATTGACAACCCACCGTCAAATTTTACAGGCAACACAATGCAACACATTTCTATCGACTGATACCCAGAAACTAGCACTTTTATGTTGTATGCGACCGTGAACGCTCCGAGAAACCCTTAAAAAGCGATCAATTGGAGTGGTATCAAAAATGGGATGTTATCCAAGGAAATCAAGCTTCCTTGGTATCAGTCGATAGATAAAAAGCACTTCTGAGTCTGTCCATCTCGTTTGATACAAAGCACGTTCATATTCTTGTCAAATTTGAGGAAACCAAAAGTGTCGTCAAGGAAACCAAAAGTGTCGTCAAGGAAACCAAAAGGGTTGTCAAGGGTCCAAAAGTGTTGTCAAGGAAACCAAAAGTATTTTCAAGGAAACCAAAAGTGTTGTCAAGGAAGCCAAATTGGTCGTTAATGGAGAAGGGTAGTGTTGGACGACTATGCTAAAAGAGAAAGTTAAAAAATTTGAGCTATTTGAAATGTGAACTTTTGACGTCCATTTTTTTTTAAAGAGTTGCTTATTTCTCAGACCCGAGATAAACAACCCACCGCCAAATTTTACAGGCAACACAATGCAATGCATATCTATCGACTGATACTCAGAAACAAGCACTTTCGTGTTGTATGCGACCGTGAACGCTCCGAGAAGCCCCCCAAAAGCGACCAGTTGGAGTGGTATCAAAAATGAAATGTCATCCAAGGAAATCCAACTTTCTTGGTATCAGTCGATAGATGAAAAGCACTTCTGAGTCTATGTCAAATTTGAAGCTGGGGTGTCCATCCCGTTCACAAGAAAAATGATCTCCAAAAAAAGTGAAACTTTTTCCAAGGCCTGTCTTTTTTTTCAAACTAATCAACGAAAATTAAGTTTACGCCTAAATTTTACAGTCAAGGCACCAGAGGTAGACAGATTGAGTTCAGCTGATGAAGAAGTTTATTGATAGGCAACTTGGGTGACGACTGATAAGAAGTGCTTATGATATAATTTGAAAACTTGCAAACTGTCACTTTTGAGACCTGCAGGATCCCAAAAAGTGTCAACACCATACGCTGCAGATGATTTTGCCACCACTGCTACTCACGCATAATACACATTTGCCTCAATTTTCAGGAACAGAAGAAGATCCTAACCCCCTACTGTTTCCACTAGCTTCCCACTCCATACAGGGATATCCACTACATATCTGATAAGGTTATAAGCACAACGGAGTGCCAAGGAAGATAGTGAATGTTTCTGATCCAGACAAATTGACCATCATGGGCAATAAAGTGGATCAAAGTTTCAAAGTAAGTTCAATGCGGTGTTGCTCCCCCCCTTTTTGTCTTGGCAAAGATTTTGATCTGGTTGCACGAAGAAGAAGGTGAAACGTGATTTGGGGGAAGTCCCTAATTTGAATCTTAGACGCCAGAAAAAAAGAAAGGATACTGATCTGGATACCCCCATTTGATCCAATGCTGGCTGCCACTGAAAATAGAAAGAGGTTGGGTTTGGTGATGATGGCATAAGTATGATCTCGAAAATTTGAGTAGGCTTTAAGCATGGGGGGTCGTATGGGATGGTGAACAAGTGCATGTCCAAAGTGCTCCATCCACGCTTTATCGACTATACTGCTTTATGGCACCATACACCGTTCTTGCATGAATGCGCCAGTCTCAAACATACGGAGTTTGAAATCCAAAAAAGGCAAGCTAGTGACGATGGATGGCTTGTGATGGGTCGAGTTAGCAAGGGCTCCAGTCAACGGCAAGAGCAAAAACCATTGCCCCATACCGCAACCAGCTGTCATCTATTCTCATACTCCTTTTGTGCCTTATTTGTTGAATCAGCTTTCTTTTGCTTTTCAGGATGCACAAACATGACACCCTTTTGCTAATACGGCACCTGAACCGATCGCACTACCACCTTTTGGGCAAAAAGTCTCCGGCTAAAATAAAAGCAGCGTGATGTTTTTTTTCGGATCTTTAGTGGAAAGCGGCCCGATTCGTTCAATTTCAGATACCTTTATGTGTCTTGCTTTTAATCTCTGAACTGGAAATGCGGGACAGATTTCAGCCGAATTGCGGTGCCTTCTCCTGGGATTCTCATCAGGGAAAGGTATCCACTTTCCTTAGTTGAATAGGAATCCACATAAAGATTTCATCTGGGAGCTTCACTTTTACTTTGGTATGATGTGTACATGTTTGATGAAAAGAAGACACTATGTGATTATGCAGAAAATGGATTCTGTTTACTCGAATCTGCTTAAGGGTTAGTCTCCTTTGCAGCCTCCTTTCATATGGGGCAGAAATCGAAACATTGCACAATTCCAACTCCGCCGCCGAAGGCGGAGTTAAAAAAGTTGGGGGAGGGATGCCGCTTCTAATCTTTTTGCCATTACTAATTGTAACTGGCGGCTCTCTTTCCTCTCCTCCTCTTTGTACCTGGACTAAATTTACTAACAAGCATAAAGGTACATAATGCCAATCTCTTCAAAAGGTAAGACAAGAAACTTTTAGGAATGCTATTATACTCATGCAACTCCATGTCATTAGAAGCCTTAAAGAGGATTGGTGAACGCTTACAAGCCGACTCCAGTCTTTACATCCCATCACCTTTAACCCAACCTCGACGAGCTTGTGTGGCACTCATTCTTCGTTGGCACAGCAAACGTCCTGATCTTATACCACAAGCAACTTCAGCAGCATACCCGCCCAAGACCATTCAAGAATTCTTCGAACTACCGTGGGTGAAGGAAGACGACCAAGGACATGCCGAGTTACTCTTTATGCAACGGGCAACACGCAGTGGTGACAGGTAAGTCCGGGAACACGACAACGCATACATGTGGTGGACTGAATCAAATCATCTGTTTTTATCTTGTTTGTCTTGGAATAGATGGTCTGGCCATGTTGCCTACATTGGTGGAAAGAACGAAGCTGGGGAAACGGATCTCGATACGGTAACTAGGGAAGTACAAGAAGAAAGTGGTCTGGACCTGGCGAGTGATGCCTTTCTCCAACTTGGGCGTTTGGATGATCGTGAAGTGATCTCGACCTACAACAAGCAATTGATGATGATACTGATCCCCTTTGGTAAGGTCACATAAAGTGAAAATGGAAGGATTGCTCAAGACATGCATGTACTCACATTTTAATGCATCTTATAACGTAGTGTTCCTACAAGTGGTGCCCTGTACCCCTCCAATGGATCTGGAAAAGGATGAAGTCGCATCTGTTGCATGTAAGTGAAATATGAAAAGTGATGACAGAATGGATCAACTGATTTGACGATCTGGTTGTGTATCTGGTTGTGCTAGGGATCCCTTTGGACTTCTTTCTATCTCCCATACCAAATGAACGGGTCTGCTATGCCGAAGAATCTTTAACACCAAGAGTCCTTCAAGGGTGGCGAAGGAAGCTTTTACGTCCATTACTTGGTGGCGTGTCATTCCCTGCCATTGATCTACCTATCGACAAACATCCGGACATGACCATCAGCCTCGGCGGTGATAACACATCTTCGCATAGAAGATTCCGATTGTGGGGGTTGACTTTGGCAATGACCAGAGATCTGATCCAACTGACAGGTCAAGCGGATCTCCCATTTGTGGCCCTGGTGGCTGGTACTCCTCGCTATTCTCGACAAGACATTGGGATGTGGATCAAATGCATCGCTTTAGTATCCCTATGGACAAGATCCTCATCATCCCTCTCGAAAAGGTAAAGCGTACACCGTATGGCTTGCTCACTTACATACTAATCACTTTTTAATGCATTGTATAGTCAACAACAAGCACAATGGGAAAAAGCCTATTACGGATCTCTGCGGCCAGGTCTGGTGATGGCTATGGTGGCACGTGTGGTGGTATTGGCCATGGGTGTGTCATGGCTTCGTCGTCGTTTCCATTGATTCGAACGTCTATACTTTAGAATGATAGTGAAACCATCTAGATACTCCCTCTCCCCCTTTGTCTATTGTTATTCCTGTACTGTACATAGTAATAGTGTGATCCTGTTGCACAGTAATAAAAAGTGTGTGGGCGGTGTCCTTTTGATGACAGTGGTGGACCCCTTTTAACTCTATTTAGATCATAAGACCATGTGGTTGCCTATCATCATGTTGACCGAGGAATGACAAGAGATCAAGTAGCAGGTGCATACAACCATTGATAAACATCATACTGGAAGACATACATACACTTCTTTTAGTAACATACAGATAGATTATGATGGACAGATCTTTTATTAGAGGTAGTGTCAGCGTGGGGAAGAAAAAAAATAAGGTTGTACAATTAGAAGTGTAGGAAATAGAGTAGTGGTTAGGTAAAGAGTCTATGTAAGATAGCTAGGTACAGGGCATTGGTTAGGGTGATGTAGTACGAGAGAGGGAAAGGAAGATTAAATAAACAGGTAGGGTAGTAATGTAAAGTAGTAGTAAAGAGTAGTTAGTAGTAAGTAATGAATAGTTAAAGAGGTATAAGAGCATGCATAGTTAATGATCTATCTATCGTTTCCAACCAAAGGCGTTATGGTGATCAGGGGCATAAGGAGTTACTGGAGAGCTGGGTTCAGAGCATGATGGTGAGGTGTGAGAAGACATCAGGATAGGCGAAGACTCGACCTCGTCATCAGAAGATCGATCGTCGTTGTCGACATATCGCATTCGAATTGGTGTCAGAGCAACGTCGTTGCTTGCCGCAGAGTGTTGTGAGCGATGACGATAATGGTGGCGCTGTTGTTTCTCCATATCAGGTTCCATCAATACGTAGATATCTTGAGGTTGGCCATTCATTGTTGTCGTACTATGCACCAGATCAAATTCCTTGCCTTCATAAAGTGCCACGCGGGATTCTTCGTCACGATCGATCACATCACCATGATCAGTTTCCACCTTGTTATAATGATGACTACCTTGACCAAACCACCTAGAGTATTCAATGCTACGGACAAAGTTGCTGATGCTATATGAAGAGGAGCTTGGGATACCAACAAGATATGCCAGCCGATTGGGTTTCTTGGCATCCACCTTAGGAAGGAATTGTCGGGCCACAAAAAAGGTCAAGAAGGCGTAGATCGACCCACCCACAAGATCAATCAAGTAATGATGCGTCAGGTACATTGTCGACCACCACAACCACATGGTATATGCCACTCCAAGGGGCCAGAGCTTGGGACATAAGTAAGTGACAAACAGCATTTCAATGGTTGCTGATCCAGAATGCAATGAGGGGAATGCACCAAACACTAGAGGCGAACCGCCAAAGGTTGATCCATATAACTTTAGGCCAAGGATGTCGTCAATGCGTGCCAAACCTCCAGGTTCACCAGGGATAGAGTAATCTGCAGGTGCTGATCCATATGTCATTTCGTACCCTAAATGATGGGAAAGAAAAGAGAAAGAAGAAGGGGAAAAGAAAGAGCAGGCAAAGAAATCGTTAGATAAGCGACATTTTTAAAACTCCGCCAGAAAAGGAACTTACAAGGTGAAGCGTTAGGGAAGAGCAATTGCGTCAGGACACCTGCAATGTTCATATAACCAAAGGCTTGACCAAAGATCTTTGCGGATTTGGGAGGTCCAAAGACAAAGAGAAGAAAAGCCAATACAAAAGGTAAAGAGAAATGAATGACACCGTAAGGTAACCAGGCCATGATGTCAAGGACAGGGTGAGTGTGCTTGGAGATGATTTCAGACAGGCTGGCGCCATACAAGATGCGTTCCAAAGTTGGTAAGATGTTGACAAAGATATGACCAGGGCGATACTCCGTAGGTATGAATTGACAAGCGTAAAAGGTGATGAGCCAGGTGAAGATGGGTAGGGCGGGTGTAGTGAATCGACGAATGTAGGGCATGAAGAGGGAGGAGATCAAAGCAATAGCGAGTACGGTTTTGATGATCCAGCCGGGCGATTGAATGATAAAGTAGTCAGCGATCAAAAGTGCACCGAGGAATACGTATTGAAGATCGTAAATCGTACGGTTCGCCGTTGCTCGTTGATAGAGCGACGACAGTCTGGATGAGAGTGAGGCTGGTATCATGGTGGAGTAGAATGATACGATGGGTGAGGTGTAGATGCTATGGTGGTAATGGGTAGGATGGTAATTAAGGCGAAGGTATGATCCGTTTGAAGACAAGAATGATGAAACACAAATAAAAGGAAAGAAAGAAGAAAGAACAAGTGAAGCTGAGAATCTTCCACTACTTATACTTTTCTTCCTTTTGATTTGCACCCCCCATTTTATCGACACAGAATAGAAATTTCAAGCGGCGCCTGAACTTTATAATTCCATGAGTCTGGAAGACGAGAAAGAACAAGCGGTGGAAAGGTTTTACCTTTTCGCACAATCGTCGAAGCGGTGTTTGAAAAATATTTTCTTTCTTTGAGTATCCGCTCACGTGTGATGGCCGGGAGGAGTGAGAAGACAAGGAATTCTTTTCAACACCAGCAGACGGTCCTCTGCATTGATTTTTCGGGGTAACTTTTTCCATGCCAATCAAAACGTGGATGAGTCGTCTTTCCTTCTTTGATTTCTATGTTCTCTTCGGGCCAACTATCACCGATCTTAAAATCCGGCGGAATGGGACTGCGCGTTAGTGAAAGCCGGGATTTTGTCATGCTTTATCATCAACGATGTTTGCTATAGGGTCATCATGTGCAAAAAAAACAAACAGTTACGTCAACAAAACATCAATTTCCTCCAATTTCACTTGCTAGAGATGCTCATAATGATGCCATTCAAGCCATTGTGTACTCTAGGGAGCCCACACTTACTTGATCCACCCATAGGAGTGTATGTCCTCTTCAAATCCACAGGCCCTTGTGTAACCATAACGGGAAGAGCACCTAATGTTGCTCCAAAATAAAAAAAGTGAACTAAAAAAGCTAACGTTAACTCTATATAGATTCCGCTGGACGAGTAGAACGCCTGTATGTCATTCTGCGCAGTGATTTCCTGATACAGTCGAGTTTCCTGAAGTCAGATCACAGTCCTTCCCTACGCATTGTGAACTGGCAGCTCACTGTAGACAAGTCGATGCATGGTGAGGTCCAAGTGGCATCAGTACCCATAAACCAATCGCATTTGATCTCCGAGGATTCAGTATAATTGCTTCTACGTGCTTGTTTGATGAGAGCACAGTGTTTCATGCACCATGCAGTACAACTTATTTCAATCTCCGCCAACAGTGCCGAAAATTTATGCACATGCCGTACATGTTTTCAAGTCAAGGTAATGCTAGGGACACTATCACTTAGCCGCTTTCGACCAAGTGTAGAATGTGCATGAAGACGTCAAAAGGCAAAATTAAGGAAGGTTAAAGAGTAAGTTTTATTGGCTGATACACTTTGAACTGACTACATCTAAGACTAAGTTCTAGGTGTGAATGGCGTTGGGTTGACTTCCCACAATATAAACAATCTAGTGTAACGATCAAGGGAGTGAAAAGGAGAGCTGTCCAATGGTGCCCAAAGTAGTAGCGTTAGTGGCAATATGTGTGTGTGGGTGGATAGTACTCTTCAAAAGAGTAACAGCTAGATCTACAGTGGGAGAAGTGAGTGCCTCCAACAATGTGTGCCTATTGACTCTAGATTTCAAACCCCGATTGGCTATAAGATTTTTTTTTTTGCTCGTTCTATTAATTTGCTCCTTCTTCCACTCGTCATTACTGTTTTGCCTCCATTGTCATTCTCTTTACTCCACGACGTCAAACGAACGAACGAACGAACGAACGAGCAAACGAACGAACGAACGAACGGTAACTCTCCTCTTCTCACGTCTTGTTCATCTTTTGCTTACCATTACTAACTTTTTGCCTTTTGCATCGTTCCTCTTTCTTTTGACACTAGATCGGCTACGAC